>LR752108.1:90847-108121 GCA_902729485.2 Mus minutoides | reverse complement strand
GGTCCAGTCCATATATGCCCTTTGTTCTGCTATTCAGTCTCTGAGAATTCCAAGGGATTTTTTTTTCTTTTTTCAGGCCAGTATTGTTAGGTTTTACCATAGGTCCCTAGGTTATCCAGTCTCAGGTTCTTGGTCACCCAATGAATATCAAATATGTGCCATGCCCACAAATTTTGTGCCACCATTGTACTACCATATCGTTCAGGAAATACGCCATTGTAGATAAAGATTTTGTGGATGATTTACTATTTATGTTTTTCTTTTGATAGTGTGCAGAACATCTTTTTTTTATAATTTCACTTAAATTTATTTTAGAAAAGGTTACAATTAGTTTTATAGCATGCTTTCATTTTTAATATTTTAAAATTTGTTTATTAGATATTTTCTTAATTTACATTTCAAGTGCCATACTGAAAGTTTCTTCTACCATCCTCCTGCCCTGCTTCCTTACCCAGCCACTCCCACTTCTTGGCCCTGGCGTTACCCTGTACTGGGGCATATAAAGTTTGCAATACCAAGGGGCTTCTCTTCCCAATGATGGCTGACTAGGCCAACTTCTGCTACAGATGCAGCTAGAGACACAAGATCTGGGGGTTATGGTTAGTTCATGTTGTTGTTCCTCTTATAGTGTTGCAGATGCCAAATCCAAAATATCATCAGATCCTAATACAAAATGCTATGCTCAACAAAACCAAAAAATCCTGGATGAAATGGACAACTTCCTAGACAGATACAAGGTACTAAAGTTAAACCAGGATCAAATTAACAATATAAGCAGTCCCATTTCCCCTAAATAAGTAAAAGCAGTCATCAATAGTCTCCCAACCAAAAAGAGACCAGGACCAGATGCAGATGTTTAGTGCAGAGTTCTATCAGACCTTCAAAGAAGACCTAATTCAAACTCTCCTCAAAGTATTCCACAATATAGAAACAGAAGGTACTCTACCCAATTCATTCTATGAAGCCACACTTACTCTGATACCTAAACCATACAAAGATCCAACAAAGAGAACTTCAGGCCAATTTCCCTTATGAATATCGATGCAAAAATACTCAATAAAATCTTTGCAAACAGAATTCAACAACACATCAAAAAGATCATCCATCATGAACAAGTAGGCTTCATCCCAGGAATGCAGGGATGGTTTAATATATGGAAATCCATCAACGTAATCCACTACATGAACAAACTCAAAGACAAAAACCACATGATCATTTCGTTAGATTTTGAGAAAGCATTTGCCAAAATCCAACACCCTTTCATGATAAAAGTCTTGGAAAGATCAGAAAATCAAGGCCCATACCTAAACATAATAAAGGCATTATACAGCAAACCAGTAGCCAACATCAAAGAAAATGGAGAGAAACTGGATGCAATCCTAGTAAAATCAGGTACTAGACAAGGCTGCCCACTTTCTCCCCACCTATACAATATAGTACTTGAAGTCCTAGCCAGAGCAATTAGACAAAAAAAAAGAGATCAGGGGGACACAAATTGGAAAGAAAGAAGTCAAAATATCACTGTTTGCAGATGATATGATAGTATATATAAGTGACTCCAAAAATTCCACCAGAGAACTTGTAAACCTGATAAACAGCTTCAGTGCAATAGCTGGATATATAATTAACTCAAACAAATCAATGGCCTTTCTCTACACAAAGGATAAAGGGGCTGAGAAAGAAATTAAGGAAACAACATCCTTCACAATAGTTACAAATAACATAAAATACCTTGGTGTTTTTCTAACTAAGGAAGGGAAAGATCTAAATGACAATAACTTCAAGTCTCTGAAGAAAGAAATTGAAGAAGATCTCAGAAGATGGAAAGATCTCCCATGCTCATGGACTGGCAGGATTAATATAGTCAAAATAGTTATCCTGCTGAAAGCAATATACAGATTCAATGTAATCCCCATGAAAATTCCAACTCAATTTTCCACTGAGTTAGAAAAGGTAATTTACAAATTCATCTAGAATAATAAAAAACCTAGGATAGGAACAACTATTCTCAACAATAAAAGAAACTCCGAGGGAATCACCTTGCCTGACATTAAGCTATACTACAGTGAAATTGTGGTAAAAACAGCATGGTACTGGTAAAGCGACAGATATTTGAGCATCTTCTTATAGATATAACATTGGACCAAAGAGGTGAAGTCTCTATGCTGATACCAGCTTTACATCCCCATGTTCAATGAGTCCTGTAGGTGTTGTCTTTTGCAATAGGGCCTTTCTGTCAGTTTGTGGAAAGCAAACTATACTCTTGGCAGCAGGCTGGATTATTTGAGGATTACTTTGGGATCTCTTTAGCCAACAACTCAATTGTATGTAACCCAATACTGGTACTGGAAGCTTTATTGGTAACAAGATAGTCTGTATGATTCTCTCACTCCATTATTTTGGAAACTACATTTAGATTGCTTGCATATTTGGATATGTGTGTGTGTGTGTGTGTGTGTGTGTGTGTGTGTGTGTGTGTGTATATATATATATATATATATATATATATATATATATATTAGTAAATCTATCAGTGAGAGACACATTATTCAGTTTTGCAACTAAGCAAGTAGAGACTCTTTCTCTTTCCTATACACATTATACCATTACATGAATGCTAAGTTTACTGGGGTTTATATATCTTCATTTAATTACAGATTATAGTTGCAGGGTTTATTCTTCCAAAGAAAGAAAACATGGAATATTTAAATTAGAGATCTGATGTATATCAGAGTTTTGTGTGAATAGAATTAAAATTGTTTAGTCTGGTAAGGACAATGGAAAATGCATTAAAATCATTTTATTCATAAATCTACATTGAACATAGGGCATAATGCTGATATACTTCTTAACATAGTGGTAGTCATCTCATAATTTTTAACAAATCTTTGGCAATATGAAATAATCTTATTTATGTTTAAAACTAAGAAGCAAAACAAAACATTATGAAACCTGGCAAAATAATATCCTTTAGTAAATGTAAAGTGAGATTTTAAAGAAGTGATTTCTGAAAGCAAAATATTTATTAAACCTCTCTATATAATTGAAAATGATTTTGGTTTCCATGATAAAAAAGTAGAGATTTTACTATACGAGTAGCATTCTATTTATTAACACTTAATCATAATTCAATTTGTAACTGGACAGACTGAAAAGTTTATATGGTTTTACATTCTTAAAAGTATAAATTTGTATTGTGTGAGCTATAATTTATGACCATACCATCCTTCTTTGGAATGTATAATTGATTTACTATTAAGGCATGAGAGTCTATAGAAAGAACATCAAAGTGCTTGTCATTGTGAAACATTAAAATAATAAATATAGTGTTTTATATTTTATTGGGTAGCAAAGTAAGCTGAGAATCTACTGCCATGAAAAATCTTGAATCTGTGAGTGAAAATCTCCTACAATGAATGATGAACCAATAATCCCATTGATTTTAGTTCTAATTTGCTCAGGGCCAACCTTCTAGATTAGTAATATATTTAATGGAAAGAGTTAATGATAATTTGATTGATCAAATGCCAATTTTTCCCTTATTTGAGTTGCCATAAGTAAAGAGAGACAAAATATACATTAATAGAATTAGAGATTTTAAAAATACTATGGTCAATGACCCAGCATAAGGAAATGCTAGGACACTGAGGTAGGAATGGGAGGAGGGATGAGGGAGTGCTCACATAGAGGCAGGGGGAGGGGGAAGGAAGGAAGGAAGGGATAGTGGTTTTGTGGAGGGGAAACTGGGAAAGGGGATAACATTTGAAATGTAAATAATTAAAATAACCAGTAAAAAAAAAAATACTTGTATGGTGCTACATCCACTCCAGTAGTGACACGTGTGACAGGACTAGAAACCTGGACACAGTCCCCAGGCTAAAATTTCATGGAAACTTAGTCTCCTAGAACCTTGCGAATTGATGTGTGTGTGCTTTCTTTTAGTATTGTTTTATTAATAGGTACCTCCAAGCAATGACTTGCCAAATACCTAAGCAAAATTGAACTTTGGTTCCTGGCACTCACCAATGCCCTAGGTAGTCCTTAGGCTGATCCCTGGGCTTGGAATTCAATAAGAATGTTGCCTATTCAGTGACATTTAGAATTGCCTCTAATATTGTAAGAGAGATCCTGAAAGAAATTAGGCATTACTATCTAGTACATAAAGTAGAAATATCAGGGTAAGCTTAGCAAAGTAGGTTTAGATTTTTTTTTGTTTGTTTGTTTTGTTTTTTGGTTTTTTGAGACAGGGTTTCTCTGTATACCCCTGGCTGTCCTGGAACTCACTTTGTAGACCAGGCTGGCCTTGAACTCAGAAATCTGCCTGCCTCTGCCTCTGCCTCCCTAGTGCTAGGATTAAAGACATGTGCCATCACCGCCCAGCTAGAATTCTTATTATACAAATATATGGCAGACTACATTACTTATTAGTTCCCCCACACACACACACACACACACTATCACTTAGAATAAAAGCCAAGTTGCTCCCATATACAGGAATTTACAATGGTTTAGGAAGTAGATCAGGCTGTGGTTTTAGAGTATTGATTGCATTATTCATGAGAAGTTTAGTTAGAGAAGAACTCCCTAATTAGAACCATGACTTGGGCAGGAAAGCCCTTGCTCCTGGAATATAAAAACCTCACACCCGGCTTCTAAGAATATTGCTGACCTTAGATAAAGCTGACTTTGTCTCAGTTGTTTTATTGCCCAGTTTCTGCCAGACTTTGTGTTGCATTCCTTTGCTTTGTGTAAGAGTCATTAAGCATCCAGTTACCTCATTGTACCTTGCTGATGT
Source organism: Mus minutoides (assembly GCA_902729485.2). Lineage (NCBI taxonomy): Eukaryota > Metazoa > Chordata > Mammalia > Rodentia > Muridae > Mus > Mus minutoides. The sequence goes on along the minus strand of LR752108.1, from coordinate 103,326 downwards.
GTTACCTAACTTCCCTATTTTTTTCTGTATAAAAAGTTTGATGCTCACTACATTTGACAAATTACATTCAGATAGAGCACACTCCCTTGTGGCCGTATTTGTTTGTCATTTCTCACCAACTCTTTGCCCACCTGTCTGGAACTCTGATTTCTCCCATGGTTTGAGGGCTGCTGACTGAGACCAGTCCAAGGCAGTATGGTAAATACCAGAGATGGAGAAAATAGCACTTTGTAGCAGATTCTGGGTAAATCATTTTCATAGTAAATATGATACACTTTTTCATAGAAATCTAAGTCAGTCCTTGGTGTGTTTTCTCTGTGTTATTCAGGAAAGCATTTACAAGAAAACTCCAAACATCCAAAAAATATGTACTACAACATATTCTGAAGAAATTCATTGAAAAAACATACTTTAAAAATTCATATTTCACTAAATAGGAAAGTTCAAAAGAAATAAATGAATTTCCAGATATACCTAACCTACTGAAGTTAAATCAATGTAAAGTAAATAATTTAAACAGACCCATTACCACCAATTACATAGAAGTCATAAATTAACATATTCCAAATAAACCCAGGACCAGATTTCTCTCAAGCTCTTAGATACAAAAATCCCTCATAAAATACTTTCATAACAAATTAAAGAACTATAATGGTTAGGGTTTCCATCACTGTGAGGAAGCACCATGACAGAGGAAACTGATAAACAGCAACATTTAATGGGGGCTGACTTACAGGTACTGAGGTTCAGTCCATGGTCATCATAGCAGGAAGCATAGCAGCATGCAGGCAGGCATGGCACTGGAGGAGCTGAGAATTCTGCATTGTGATTTTAAGGCCAACAGGAGAAATCTGACTTCCAGGCAGCAAAGAGGATGGTTGTAAAACCCAAGCCCATAATGACACACTTCCTCCAACAAGGACATACCTAAAAAGAGTACCACTTTGTGGGCCAAGGATATTCAAACCACCACATGATCATGTCAAAAATATCACCCATTATCGATAAGTCAACTTTATCTCAGGGATGCAATGATTATATAACATATATAGTTCAATATGTGTAGTTCATAACATAAATAAATTCAAAGACAGAAACCACATTTGGATCTAATTAGGTACAGTCAAGGTCTTTGACAAAATCCTGAATTCCTTCATGGTAAATGTTCTGATGAACTAGAAATAAGGAGTACATTTGTCAATATATTAAAGACAATATTCAGCAAGTATACATCAACATAATCTTATATGTATTTCATCTCAAAGCATTTACACTCATACTAAAATAAGAAAAGGATGTCGACTGTCTCCACTCTTCAATACAATGCTTGAAGTGTTAACTAGATCAACAATTTATAAAAAAGAAATACATGTAGCAAAGCAAAAAGTCAAAATGTCCTTAGTTGCAGATGATGATTCTATACACAAAAGATAGACTACACTGGAAAACTCTTCCTTCTAATAAACATATTTACAATGTAGTGATATAAAAAAGTAACACAAAAATAGTCACCTTCCTATGTATTGGGGGAAGGAGGTCCCATTTACCATAGCTTTTTAAAAAGGAATATTTTAATATGTTTAACCAAAGAAGGAAATACTTGATTATAAACTTTAGGATGCTGATGAACAAAATTAAAGATGATACTCAAAATTGGAAAGAATTTCTATAATATGAATTAATAAGATTAATATTATAAAAATGTCTATACTAATCAAAATAATCTATATATTCATTCTCAACATTCATATTGATACATACTTCTGAACAATAAACATAGCTGGAGGCCACATAACTCCAATTTCAAGTATTCTACTGATCAATAAAATAAAAACAAGGCACTGCTATAGAAATATATTGGCCAATTGATGATTCATATACAAACCTGCAGTCCTACACTCACCTGGGTTTTCACAAGGAGGACAGAAATTTGTATTGAAGAAAAGACTCTTCATCAGGTTGTCCCAGTCAAGCGAACAGCATCAAACAATAGAAAGAAATTTAATCTTTATCTTGCACCCAATACAAAACTCAACTGGCAACAGATTAAGGACCACAAGAAGTGACCCATAGCCTTAGAGTAATAGTGGAAAAATTCATGAATATCATTGAATTCATTGGTACAGCGAAGGACTCCAGACCCAGGAATCAAAAGAAAGATTTAAAAATGGGCTATCACTAAACCAAATAATCTTCTGTACATCCAGAGACCATAGTTCTAGTGAAGTAAAAGTCTAATGAATGTGGAAAAAATTTTTATGAGTTTATATACTGAAAAAGGTTAATTTGTAAAGTATATGAAAAAGCTTGAAATGACCTAATATCAATGAAAAAATCAATACAATTAAAATTTCTGGAATGATTCCAAAGTAATCCAAAAATTCAGTACCAATGACTGAATTTTCTTAATCTTCTTAGCCATCAAGAAATGCAGAACATCCTTGAGATCTTCTCATAACCCAGTCAGAAATTATAAGATTTAAAAAAAATGACAGCTATCTCAAAAAAACAAAAACAAAAACAAAAAGACAACAAGTGATGGATCAAATGATCTAGATAAATGGGAACATTTAGGTACTGTTGATGGCAATGTAAAGTGGTGAAAACACTATGAAAATTAATGGAGTTGTTTTTCAAAAGGCCAGAACTACCTTATGATCCATCTTTTATGCTCCTGGATCTACCCTCCAAGTGTTCTGCATACTACAGTGGAGACCCTTGTTATCCTTGATCATTGTTACTCTACTCAAACTAGGCTGGGAATTGAAACAGGAAACGTGTCCATCAACTAATGATAGGACAAATAAAACATAGAACATTCACATAATGGAATCCTTTTGTCTGTTATGAAATATTAAATTATGACATTTAAAGATATACAACTGGAAAATCTTATACTGAGTGAGGGCACCTAGACAAAGAAATGTAAACATATAGCAAATGTTCTTTGTTCTTTATCTTTGTTTTGTTTTGGTTTGGTTTGGTTTGTTTTAGGTTGGGGTCTGTTGATATTTGTTGCTGCTGGTCTTTGGTTTATTTGTATTTTTTGTTTGTTTGTTTTTGTTGGTGTTTTTGTTTTGATCCATAAGATTGTCGATATACTGGCTACACTATATCATTTGTCCTGAAACACTTCTTTCTAGAATTCTTACAACTAAACTAATGCTATACACAGGAAAAATATATTCTGTTTCTGGAGTTTGCCTTTCAGTGAGTGGAAAGAACTTAGTTGAGTCTTTTGCATGAAACACAGATATTCTGCCTTACAGAGAGTCTACTAAACTCTATAGAGACAGAATTGAACTTTGCCTATAGACAGAATGCCTCTATGTTGTCCTAATTGTCCTATAGCTTGCTATGTAGAATAAGCACAAACCTATGCTCACCTGATCTTTGACAAGGGAGCTAAAACTATCCAGTGGAAAAAAGACAGCCTTTTCAACAAATGGTGCTGGCACAACTGGCAGCTATCATGTAGAAGACTGGGAATTGATCCATTCTTATCTCCTTGTACTAAGGTCAAGTCTAAGTGGTTGAAGGACCTCCACATAAAACCACAGACACTGAAACTTANTCACGGTCAGCTTTTAGATGGAACACAGGGTTCCCAAGGAAGAAGGAGCTAGAGAAAGTACCCAAGGAGCTGAAGGGGTCTTCAACCCTATAGGTGGAAGAATAACCATGAACTAACTAGTACCCCCTGGGCTCGTGTCTCTAGCTGCATATATAGAAGAGGATGGCCTAGTTGGTCATCAGTGGGAAGAGAGGCCCCTCGGTTATGCAGACTTTATATGCCCCAATACAGGGGAACACCGGGGCCAGGTGGTGGGAGCGGGTGGGTAGGGTAACAGGGCCGGGAGGGGGGAGGATATAGGGAACTTTCTGGATAACACTTGAAATGTAAATGAAGAAAATATCTAATAAAATTTGAAAAAAATTTACTTTTATTAGTTATTTTATGTGCTTGAGCATTTGGTCTGCATATATGTCTTCTCACACATATGTGCCTACAACCTGAGGAATCTAGACATGAGCAGGAGGTTACCCAGAATTTGAGTTTCAGAAAGTTGAGCCACCATATGTGTTCTAGGACTCAAATGTGTGTCTTTGGGAGGAGGTGTTAGTGTTCTTCATAGCTGAACCATGGCTCTGGATGACGCCTGAGTACTTTTGAAAAAAAGGAAGCAGTAACAGAATCTGAATCCTCAGTAAGAAGAAGAATGGACTGAGGCAAGTGGGACTTTCCTCTGTGACTCTGGAAGACTGGATTGCAAAAGCACTAGAAAGGCCATGCACACAAACAATTGGCGCATCTCTCACTGCAGGGAAAACTTCCCAGAACCTTGATCATTTCAGTAATTTTGTGTACTTTAGTAAGGGTGCTGATATATCCTACAAAGTTATCACCTTTGGGAGTTTCCGGAACAGAAGTGTTTAAACATGGATAGATAAAAATCAAAAGAAGTGATATTATATCAGTGTCAGAGATATGTACACAAATTCAGCATGTTACCTCCCTTTCTTTAGTAGTTACAAGCAAAGCCATGGCTTAGAAGTGCCCTGCTCCAGATTTTGATATCTGGAGCACAGTCAAGGAACATTTTACAGCAATAAAATTAATAATCTTGCCAGGCAGTGGTGACACACATCTTTAATACCAGTACTTGGGAGGCAGAGGCAAAGAGATTTCTGAGATTGAGGCTAGCATGGTCTACAGAGGACAGCCAGGGCTATACAGAGAAAACCTGTCTTAAAAAAATTAATAACACCTTAAATGCTGTAAAACTGTTTTTAAAATTGATACAAGTAATACACTTCAGAGGTATGATATGAAAAACTTAAGAATTTTACCCCTGTGCCCATATCTTTGAGAGTATTGCGCACTTTCTCCTCTATAAATTTCAGTGTCTCTGGTTTTATGTGGAGTTCTTTGATCCACTTAGACTTGAGCTTTGTGCAAGGAGAAAAGAATGGATCAATTCTCATTCTTCTACATGATAACTGCCACTTGTGCCAGCACCATTTGTTGAAAATGCTGTCTTTTTTCCACTGGATGGTTTTAGCTCCCTTGTCAAAGATAAGGAAACCAAAGGTGTGTGGGTTCATTTCTGGGTCTTCAATTCTATTCCACTGATCTACCTGTCTATTGTTGTACCAGTACCATGCACCTTTTATCACAATTGCTCTGTAGTAGTGTTTGAAGACAGGCATGGTGAGTCCATCAGAGGTTCTTTTATTGTTGAAAAGAGTTTTTGTTATCCTAGGTTTTTTGTTATTCCAGATGAATTCGAAAATTGCCCTTTCTATCTCAGTGAAGAATTGAGTTGGAATTTTCATGGGGATGACATTGAATCTGTAGATTGCTATTGGCAGGATAGCCATTTTGAATATATTAATCCTGCAAATCAATGAGCAGGGGAGATCTTTCCATCTTCTGAGATCTTCATCAATTTCTTTGTTCAGAAACTTGAAGTTCTTGTCATACAGATCTTTTGCTTCCTTACTTAAAGACACACCAAGGTATTTTTATATTATTTATGACTATTGTGAAGGGTGTTGTTTCCCTAATTTCATTTTTTTTATTCTTTTTTATTTTTTTCACATTTTTATTAGATATTTTCTTCATTTACATTTCAAGTGCTAGCCCATAAGTACCCTATACCCTCCCCCCACGCTGCTCCCCTACCCAACCACTCCCACTACTTGGCCCTCACATTACCCTGTACTGGGGCATATAAACATTGCTAGACCAAGGGCCTCTCTTCCCAATAATGGCCAACTAGGCCATCTTCTAATATATATGCAGCTAGATACATGACCTCTGGGGGTTCTGATTAGTTCATATTGTTGTTCCATCTATAGGGTTGCAGCTCTTGGGTACTCTCTATAGAACTACACTGGGGACTCTGTGCTCTGCCCTATAGAAGACTGTGAGCATCCACTACTGTATTTGTCAGGAACTCTCAAAGCCTCACAGGAGACAGCTATATCAGGGTCCTTTCAGCAATATCCTGCTGGCGTATGCAGTAGTGTCTGCATTTGGTGGCAGATTATGTGATGGACCACATGGGTGGGGCATTCTCTGGATGGTCCATCCTTTCATTTTAGCTCCAAACTTTGTCTCTGCACCCCCTCCATATATGTTTTATTCTCTATTCTAGGGAGGAATGAGTATACATGCATTGTTCTTTCTTAATTTTCTTGTGTTTTGGAAATTATATCTTGGATATTCTAGGTTTCTGGGCTAATATCTACTTATCAGTGAATGCATATCAAGTGACTTCTTTTGTGATTGGGTTACCTCACTCAGGATGATATCTTCCAGATACATTCATTTGCTCAAGAATTTCATAAATTCATTGTTTTTAATAGCTGAGTAGTACTCCATTGTGTAAATGTACCCCATTTTTTTATCCATTCTTCTGTTGAGGGATATCTAAGTTCTTTCCAGCTTCTGGCTATTATAAATAAGGCTGCTATGAACATAGTGGAGCATGTGTCCTTGTTACCAGTGGAAACATCTTCTGGGTATATGTCCAGTAGAGGTATTGCTGGATCTTCTGGTAGTACTATGTCCAGTTTTCTGAGAAACCAACAAACTGATTTCCAGAGTGGTTGTACCAGCTTGCAATCCCACCAGCATGGAAGGAGTGTTTCTCTTTCTCCACATCCTCACCAGCATCTGCTGTCACCTGAATTTTTTATTCTAGCCATTCTGACTGGTGTGAGGTGGAATCTCAGGGTTGTTTTGATTTGCATTTCTCTTATGATTAAGGATTTTGAACATTTTTTTAAAGGTGCTTCTCAGCCCTTTGTCATTCTTCAGTTGAGAATTCTTTAGCTCTGTACTCCATTTTTAATGGGGTGATTTGAATTTCTGGAGTTCATCTTCTCGAGCTCTTTGTAAATATTGGATATTAGACTCCTATCAGATTTAGGATTGGTAAAAATTCTTTCCCAATCCGTTGTTGGCCTTTTTGTCTTGTTGACAGTATCTTTTGCTCTACAGAAGCTTTGCAATTTTATAAGGTCCCATTTGTCGATTTCTGATCTTATAGCACAGGCCACTGTTGTTCTGTTTAGGAATTTTACCCCTGTGCCCATATCTTCAAGGGTTTTCCCCACTTTCTCCCCTATGAATTTCAGTGTCTCTGGTTTTATGTGAAGGTCTTTGATCCACTTAGACTTGAGCTTTGTACAAGGAGATAGGAATGGATTAATTCGCATTCTTCTACATGTTGACCACCAGTTGTGCCAGCACAATTTGTTGAAAATGTGTTTCCCTAATTTCTCTTTCGTCCTGTTTATCTTTTGTGTAGAGAAAGGCCATTGATTTTTTTTTAATTTAATTTTATATCCAGCTACTGGGCTGAATCTCTTTATCAAGTTTAGGAGTTCTCTGGTGGAATTTTTAGGGCCACTTATATATATACTATCACACCATCTGCAAATAGTGATATTTTGACTTCTTCCTTTCCAAACAGAACAGCAATGGCCTGTGCTGTAAGATCACAAATCGACAAATGGGACCTCATAAAATTGCAAAGCTTCTATAGGGAAAAGATTCTGTCAATAAGACAAACAGGTCACCAACAGATTGGGAAAGAATTTTTACCAATCCTATATCTGATAGGGGACTATTATCCAATATATACAAAGAGCTCAAGAAGATGAACTCCAGAAATTCAAATAACCCCATTAAAAAATTAGGTACAGAGCTAAACAAAGAATTCTCAACTGAGTATTACCGAATGGCTGAGAAGCACTTGAAAAAATGTTCAACATCCTTAATCATCAGGGAAATGCAAATCCAAACAACCCTGAGATTCCACCTCACACCCGTCAGAATGGCTAGGATCAAAAATTCAGGGGACAGCAGATGCTGGCGGGAATGTGGAGAAAGAGGAACACTCCTCCATTGCTGGTGGGTTTGGAAGCTGGTACAACCTCTCTGGAAATCAGTCTGGCAGTTCCTCAGAAAACTGGACATAGTACTACCGAAAGATACAGCAATACCTCTTCTGGGCGTGTACCCAGAAGATGTTCCAACTTTTAATAAAAACACATGCTCCACTATGTTCATAACAGCCTTATATATAATAGCCAGAAGCTGGAAAGAACCCAGATGTCCTTCAACAGAGGAATAAATACAGAAAATGAAGTACATTTACATAATGGAGTACTACTCAGTTATTAAGAACAATGAATTTATGAAATTCTTGGGCAAATGGATGTATCTGGATGATATCATCCTGAGTGAGGTAACCCAATCACAAAAGAAGTCACTTGATAGGTACTCACTGATAAGTGGATATTAACCCAAAAATCTAGAATATCCAAGATACAACTTCCAAAATACAAGAAAATCAAGAAGGAAGACCAACAAGTGGATACTTCATTCTTCCCTAGCATAGGGACTAAAATAAACATGGAAGGAGTTGCAGAGACAAAGTTTGGAGCTAAGAGGAAAGGATAGACCATCCAGAGACTGCCCCACCCAGAGGTCCATCACATAATCAGCCTCCAAATGCAGTCACTACTGCATGCAACAGCAAGATTTTGCTGTAAGTACCCTAATATAGCTGTCTCCTGTGAGGCTTTGTCAGTTCCTGACAAATACAGAAGTGGATCTCATAGTCATAGAAGGAACCCAGGGTCCCTATTGTAGGAGCTAGTGAGAGTATCCAAGAGCCAAAGGGTCTGCAACCTTATTGGTGGCATAAAAATATGAACTAATCATAACCCCCAGAGCTCATGTATCTAGCTGAATTTGTATTGGAAGATGGTCTAGTCAGCCATTATTGGGAAGAGAGGCCCCTTGGTCTAGCAAACTTTATATGCCCCAAGTCAGGGGAATTCCAGGGCCAAGAAGTGAGAGTAGTTGGTTAGGGGAGCAGGGTGGGTGGGAAGGTATAGGGTACTTTTGGAATAGCATTTGAAATGTAAATGAAGAAAATATCTAATTAATTAATTAAGAAAGAAAGAAAGAAAGAAAGAAAGAAAGAAAGAAAGAAAGAAAGAAAGAAACAAAGAAAGAAAGAAACAAAGAAACAAAGAAACAACATTGTAGCATGGCCCCAGTCAATTCTGAGACTAAAGGCAAATTTTTATTTTCAATCCACTTGTTATACCATTTTAATTACATGCAAGTATTTTGGGCAAGCAGTACGCTAAGGAACTAACTAAGCGGCAAGCAGTCACTCCCATGACAGTTGTTTAAAAGGGCTTGACATAATGACCAAAATACTGGAGCCCATTTCCTCGTCCAAGCCCAAAATCTTGCCTGAAACCTAGTTCTTCTGTTGCACCCTAAGACTAAAATTCCTGCCTTACCCTACTTCTCTATTACAGCCTAAAGTTAGATTCTTGCCGAAACTTCCTTATTATGCCCTAATGTCAGATTCCTGCCTGAGCTTACTTCCAATGTCAGATTCCTGCTGAAGCCTATTACCTTGTCCTTGGCCAATGTCAGACTCTTGCCAAGCAGTACCCCAAGAGGATTTCCACACTCCTGGAAATATACTCAAAAGATGCTCCAATATATAACAAGGATATATGCTCCACTATGTTTATAGCAGACTTGTTTATAATAGCCAGAAGCTGGAAAAAAACCCAGATGTCCTTCAACAGAGGAATGGATACAGAAAATGTGGTACATTTACACAATAGAGTACTACTTATCTATTAAAATCAATGAATTCATGAAATTTTTAGACAAATGGATGGAACTAGAAGATATCCTGAGTGAGGGAACCCCAACACAAAAGAATATACATGGTATGCACTCACTAATAAGTGGATATTAGCTCCAAACCTTGGAATACCCACAATACAATTCACAGACCCCATAAAGCTCAAAAAAGAAGGTAGACCAAAATATAGATGCTTTAGTCCTTGGAAGGGGAATAAAATAATTACGGGAGCAAATATGGAGACAAATTGTGGAGCAGAGATTTAAGGAAAGACCATCCAGAGACTGCCTCTCCTGGGTGTTCTTCCTATATACAGTCACCAAATGCATTTACTATTGTGGATGCCTAGAAGTGCATGCCGACAGGAGCCTGATATAGCTGTCTCCCGAGAGGCTCTGCCAGAGCCAGAAAAATACAGAGGAAGATGCTTGCAGTCAACGATTGGGCTGAGTATGGGGTCCCCAATGGAGGAGTTAGAGAAAGTACTGAAGGAGCTGAAGGGGTTTGCAGTCCTATAGGAAGAACAGACACCCTAGAGCTCCCAGAGACTATGCCACCAACAACACATGGAAGGATGCATGGCTCCAGCTGCATATGTAGCAGAGGATAGCCTTGTTGGACATCATGGGAGAAGAGGCCCTTGGTCCTATGAAAGCTCAATGCCCAGTGTAGGGGGAAGGAAGGGAGGCAGGAGTGTGTGAGTGGGTGGGTAAGTACCCTCATAGAACCTGGGGGGGTTATAGGTTTGAGGTGTCAGGGGTAGGGACCAGGAAAGGAGATAACATTTGAAATGTAAATAAAGAAAATATGCAAGAAAAAAGAAAAAAGTGAATTTTTTGGTGACCAAGTATAGCAGTGAGAATACAATTTTGGAAACATTTATAGAATCATTAGAAGCTAATCATATGCTTTTGATAACATAGCTGTAACAATATCTAAATATTATGAACCTAGTGAGTTAATAGTTGAAGGCTTCATTTTAGTATCAATACATATGTTGATTTATGAAGGAGTCAATTTAGAAACAAGCACTTGATAGAGAAAATTGTAATCAAAATTATTTCATTTTACTGTATACAGAATGTTTTCATAAAGTTGCTTAATACTCAAAATATGGGGGAGGGGGAACAGAGCTAAATAGAGAAATCTCAACTGAGGAATCTCGAATGGCTGAGAAGCACTTAAAAAATGTTCAATATTCTTAGTCATCAGGGAAATGCAAATCAAAACAATCCTGAGATTCCACATCACACCAATCAGAATGACTAAGATCAAAAACCAGGGGACAGTAGATGCTGGAGAGGATGGAGAAAAAGAGGAACACAGCTCCTTTGCTGGTAGGAGAGCAAGCTGGTAAAAGCACTCTGGACATCAGTCTGGATGTTCCTGAGAAAATTGGAAATAGTGTTATCTGAGGATGTATCTATAACACTCCTGGGCATATACCCAAAAGATACTCCAACATATAACCAGGACACACGCTATGCTCATATCAGCCTTATTTTTTTATTAGATATTTGCTTTATTTACATTTCAAATGTTATCCTGAAAGTTCCCTATACCCTCTACCTTGCTGCTCCCCTACCCACCCACTCTCACTTCTTGGCACTGGCTTTCCCCTGTACTGGGACATATAAAGTTTACAGGACCAAACTCATCCCAGTGATGGCCAACTAGGCCATCTTCTGCTACATGGGCAAATGGATGTATCTTGAGGATATCATCCTGAGTGAGGTAACCCAATCACAAAAGAAGTCACTTGATATGCACTCACTGATAAGTGGATATTAGCCCAGAACCTTAGAATACCCAAGATACAATTTGCAAAACACAAGAAAATCAAGAAGAAGGAAGACCAACGTGTGGATACTTCATTCCTCCTTAGACTAGAGAACAAAATACACATGGAAGGAGTTACCGAGACAAAGTTTGAAGCTAAGATGAAATGATGGACCATCCAGAGACTGTCCTAACCAGGGATCCATCCCATAATCAGCCACCAAACCCAGACACTATTGCATATGCCAGCAAGATTTTGCTGAAAGGACCTTGATAATAGCTGTCTCATGTGAGGCTATGCGAGTGCCTGGCAAATAAAGAAGTGGATGCTCACAGTCATCTATTGGATGGAACACAGGGCCCCCAATGGAGGAGCTAGAGAAAATACTCAAGGAGATGAAGGGGTCTGCGACCCTATAGGTAGAATATCAATATAAACTAACCACTACCCCCAGAGATTGTGTCTCTAGCTGCATATGTAGCAACCTTATTTATAATAGTAGCTTTCTTTTAGTGAAGGTAACAGGCTAATGTTTTGTTTTATTTTTTTTTCCCCAGAATAACACATCTGGTTGTGAAAGGGTGACTAATGCATCTCAAAGGGATGGGTCTTTAACTGCTGAGGACAAATTGGTTTTCTGAGCATACAGGCTCAGAGTATGCTTGCAGAAGAGTTAGCTGAATAGGTAGTCAGGCTCAACCATGTAGACAGACTGTGCAGAAGGCTAGAGAATGACTACAGGCTCTAAGGCAAGAGGCAGTCTCTTCACTGAGTAGACTGTGGAAGTCTTCTATTTACTGGGCAGGCAGGAATTCCTTACACAAGTCTTGCTTCTGTAGAGATTGTTTCCACGTCTCCTACAGGATAATTAATAGAACTATCCTTTCATCCAGTCCAAAGAGACTAGTTTGAAGCTCTCTAGTGAGAATGTTTAATAGCATGCCACATCAAAGGAGAAATATTTGGAGCAATAATGTTGTTTATCCCAGAGCAATTATTGAAGGATA
>LR752108.1:61691-90747 GCA_902729485.2 Mus minutoides | reverse complement strand
TGTTTTTCCAAAATGAGAAGATGCATGATCTTAGCAGTTACTATAAAGAGTAGTTCAGTATCTTTGCACATATCCACTTGTTTTCTTCACTACTAATCTACTTGACTGCTTACATGGTTATATAAAGTCTTCATTGTAACATTCACTCCCACAAGAGTATAAAACATACCAAAAGACAGATTGGAGGAAGCAGTAATTGAAGTTTTTATTACCATATGAAAACAAGTATTGTACAGAGGGTCAGGAAATTAAATAGAAACATGTAGTAGTGGGGGATGGGGAAGTGGGGTAGCCACTAGAAAGTCCCATGACTCCAGGGAAGCAAGAGGCTTCCAGGAGCCAGTGGTGATGACTTTAGCCAAAATATTCAACAAAGGGGAGATACAACCTGTAGAGACTAAGTCATGTAGATAGGCATGGCCTCCAATTGTGCAATGAGGCCATCCACACATTTCAATATTTTTAACCCAGAAATGTTCCTGTACAAAGGAAAGAGAAAAATGGAACAGAGACTGAAGGAAAGGCTACCCAGAGACTGTTCCACCTAGGGATCCATCTGCAGACACCAAAGCCCCACACTATTGCTGATGCCAATAAATGCTTGCTGATACAGCCTGATATGGCTGTTCCCTGAGAAGCTCTACCAACACCTTACAAACACAGATGTAGATACTGACAGCCAACTATCAGCCTGAGCCCTGGAACCCAAATAGATGATCTAGGGGAAGGACTGAAGAAGAGGAAGAGGATTGCAAGCCTACAGAAAGAATAATATCAACTAACTGGACTACCCAGATCTCAGGGACTAAAACCACCAACCACAAGGAGGGAGCCAGATAAGGATGGCCTTATCTGACATTAACAGGAGGGGAGGGAGGCTAGATGGCCCAGTGTAAGCAGATGCAGGAGGGATGAGGTGGGGGTACACGAATGGATGGAGAAGCACCCTCATAGATACAAGAGGAGGGGGAGAAGGAGGTGGGATGGGGTCTTTGTTGAAGGGTAACCAGGAAAATGATATTATTTGAAATGTAAATAAATAAAATGACTAATTAAAAAAGAAAATAAATACACATCATTATATTTTTTGCTTTTAATATTTTATTAGATATTTTATTAATTTACACTTCAAATGCTATCCCGAAAGTTCCCTCTACCTTCTTCCCACCTTGCTCCCCTACCCACCCACTCCCATTTCTTGGCCCTGGTGTTCCCCTGTACTGGGGCATATGAAGTTTGCAAGATCAAGGGCCCTCTCTTCTCAATGATGGCCGAATGGACCATGTTCTGTTACATATGCATCTAGAGACATGAGCTCTGGGGGTTCTGGTTAGTTCATATTGTTGTTCCTCTTGGTTGTTTGTAAAACCTCTCTGTGCTCTACTTCTGAAATCTATCTTAAGTCATAGTTTTAAGGCTTCATTCTTCATCATCCATCATACTTACTTTGATATTGATTAGAAATTAATCTTCTCTGTTCTTTTTTTAACTAGATAAAATTAAATGTTTCACATTTCATTCTCAGAATGTGTGTGTGTGTGTGCACGTGTGTGTGTGTGTGTGTGTGTGTGTGTGTGTGCATATGATAGATAGGTAGATATAGGATAGATACATAGATGATAAATAGGTAGGTACATAGAAACATAGATGATAGTTATGGATTGACAGATAGATGATAGAGAGATGATATATGATAGATAAATAGATAGATAGATAAATAGATAGATAGATAGATAGATAGATAGATAGATAGATAGACAGATACATACATATATATAAAGAATGAGGGGAGTTTATTAATATTTTCAAAGAAAGATATTGAAGATAGTCCTTATTTTATTCTTTTAACTATGGGTATGTTAAAATGTTACTCAGTTGGCAATAAAAGTAAAATCAATATATGTAGCGGGAAATAAAATCTCCATAATAACTTAAAGATTTTAAACCATGAGTATTTATACATTTGACAACATTGACACCTGCTAAAATAGATAAAATGAGTTAATATATTCGATTAAAATATTGAGACAATTTCTATTAAATGAATACATTGTCCATGTTTTCAAAAATACAGGACCTGAAGAAAATAATGAAAGTGTTCCTCAGTTTTGTATGTCAAGCAAGCTAATAACATGCTCTAGTTACATGTACTACTCTGGATCATTTTGTTCATTTATGATTAAATAGGAATCTTGTCAAACAATATGCAAATTCAAATCAATAAACTGATTTGCAAGAAAAATGAAAGTCTACTTTCCTGATTTGTTACAAATAAAATTTATGATCACAATGGTAGACAACAATTCTCTCAATGATTAATCTTCTTTGCTGGAATTTTACAGTTTTTGATGAAAATCACAATTATAGGCAATCAAAAACTCAATATTCAGCCGGCGTGTTGGCGCACACCTTTAATCCCAGCACTCGGGAGGCAGAGGCAGGCGCATTTCTGAGTTCGAGGCCAGCCTGGTCTATAAAGAGAGTTCCAGGACAGCCAGGGCTATACAGAAAAACCCTGTCTCGAAACACCAAAAAAAAAAAAAAAAAAAAAAATCAATATTCTAGTAATTCATCATCCATTATAAAATTGAGGAAAGAGGCCCTGGAAATTTATGTTAAAACAATATTGTAAATTGTTTTGAGTTTTTTCTTTATGCTAACAGTTTTTGTTGCTTCCTGAATATAACTTGTATTGTCTGATGTCCTCTTCTAAAATTACATTAATTCAGTCAACCCACAGAAGAAGTCAACATGCTACACTGTATTATTAGAATAAGAAACCACTCTTTTATATATAGCATTTGCCTATATTACATACATAGCCAACCCTTCAAACACAGATAACTTTAAAAGTTGTGGGTTAATCTTACACATAATAGTAGTACTTCAATAATTTATTAAAATACCCATGACTAGTGAATCTGCAATCCCTCCAGTTCTTGAACCTAGCCTAAGTTGAAAAGAGTAATTTGGGATCCTCAGTAAGAGAACTCACAGAAGAGCATTCTATTCCAATAGTAAAGAGGAAAAAGAAGAAAATAAAATACCACCAATGAAATGAATTGAACACTATTTTTGTAATATTTCTGAAGTATGTAAGGGAAATTATATTTAAAAGTAGAGAAAAATAATATGTTTGACATCTATTCCTTAGAGTAACATAAGTAAAATATAGAAAATCAATACTCACCTGTGTCTTCGCTGAAAGAATTTATGAATTGTACTTATATTTACGTTGATTAACTTTTTGCTTTTTAATGTCTCTCCATCCAATTCTGCCAAAATCCATACAGTTGTGTGCTGATAGAGGATTTTGGTACATTTTGAAAATATTCTTTTGGAACATTCTATATTGTTTAGAATATTTAACTTTGACTCTGTTTTATATTGTATCAGCTAAAATACTATAAACAATCACCCACTTCTTCCCCCAAAAAATCCCAGCGTTCATAGGTTTAATGGTTTTCTCCCATTTTCAATCAAGATTTTGACAGCTGTTAGAGCTCCATAAGAATTAGCTGTTCTGGAAAATTATATGAAAATGAGTGTAGGTAGGAAGTATTAAGATAACTTTTTAATAAATTTAAAACTACTTTTCAGTTTATTTCTTTATTACTTCAAACACAGTAAAAATAAGTAAATAAATAAAGCTATCAGGACATCCTTGGGGAAAAGTGGAATTTATATTATCCAAGGCTTATTGCTTCGAAATGGTTTTAGAAATGCCAAAATCCTTCTGTGTGGCCCTCTGGGAACTTAGGCTTCTTAGCTATGATAGGGTTTTGAGCAATCCTTTTTTTCTGCTGATTCCACGCTGGGGAAAAGCAAGTGTTGTTGTTTTATTTCTAATACTTTTAAAACCAATGTTTACTACTAAAATTCAAACATATAATCTATGCTTAAATGTGCATTCAATGTATTGGAGGGTGCATTTTAATAAAATGTTTCCATCAAATTACTCTGATCTTTATAAACAATTGAAATTAAATCCTGTAACAATATATTACATACATCTATGCAATTAAAAATGCATTTCCCAGAGATTGGGAAATAGTGATAAAATGAAATCAAACTTAAATAAAAACATGCAAAACACTGAGTCAATGTCAACACTAAAATTTAAAATGCAAGTATCACTATTATAATCTCAAACATAAGCAGTCCAACCATACCAATGAAAATGACTACAGAAGCTGGGCCTGGAGGCACAGGCCTTTAATCCCAGAACTGGAGAGATGAAGAGTCACAAGGAATATTTTTTATCTTCTAAAATGTAATAAATTAGTGTGTTGGCCCTCAGTTTGCTACTATCTGGAAGGGCTGAGTCCTTTGAAAGGGTGGGCTGGGTTGGTGGTTTTGTGTTTATATAAGCAAGCCCTGAAAGGAGGGAAGACATCACTCTCTTTGCCTCTTTTGTTTTCTGGCCATGATGTGTTTTTCTTCACATGTCGTGTTCCATGCTATACCCTCTCCTTCAAAAACTGAGCCCTTACTGAAATCCCTGACCACACATTTTTATTTTCATAAGATGTATTTCTTACATTTGGTGGAAATTCATAATTCTCTGAGTATAAATTTCTTTCCTTTCAAAATTGGAGGTAAATTATTCAGTAATTCAAAAAAATTTCCAGTTACAAGCCATTAAATGTATGGAACACTTTGTAAATTAAGGCAAGGGAAAATATATTAGCCCTTAATGATAGCCATCCGTTCATCTGAGAGACACAAACACCTTTTATTACCCGAATATCCAGCAATACCTAAGATAAAATTTACAAAACACAAGAAAATCAAGAACTAAGACCAAAGTATGGGTACTTCATTCCTTCTTAGAATAGAGAACAAAACACCCATGAAAGGAGTTACAGAGACAAAGACTGGTGTTAAGATGAATGGATGGACCATCCAGAGACTACCCCACCTGGGGATCCATACCATAATCAGCCACCACAACCAGACACTATTGCCTATGCCAGCAAGATTTTGCTGAAAGGACCCTGATATAACTATTTCGAGTGAGGCTATACCAGTGCCTGGCAAATACAGAAGGGGATGCTCATAGTCATCTATTGGATGGAACACAGGGCCCCCAATGGAGGAGCTAGAGAAATTACTCAAGGAGCTGAAGGGCTCCACAACCCTTTAGGTGGAACAACAATATGAACTAACCAGTACCCCCAGATCTCTTGTCTCTAGATGCATATTTAGCAGAAGATGGCCAAGTTGGCCATTATTGGGAAGAGAGGCCCCTTGGTTGTACAAATTTTATATGTCCCAGTACAGGGGAATGCCATGGCCAAGAAGTGGGAGTGGGCAGGTAGGGGAGCAGGGCAGGGGGAGAGTATAGGGAACTTTAGGGATAACATTTGAAATGCAAATAAAGAAAGTATCTAATAAAACAAAAACAAAACAAAACAAAACAAAACAATCATCATTAAGAAGAAATGGAAGCAGAACATGCCCCGATTTTCTTATTATTAAAAAGAGAGGTATGGAGAAGTGAGTATCTGTAAAATGTATGGATGAAGAGATCTCTGTGAGGGCATGCATGAATGTGTGCTTGTATGTGTGCATTTCATAGGAGACAATGTAGTGGGTGGAAACTGATCAAAGTTCTGCATCTTACAAAATTTTACATATGTAATCCAATTAATCCATACTTAAACCAGTAAACGCTCATCTCACTGTGACATGGGATGCCCAGAGTGACTCATCATTTAGTAATCTATATTTACATCATTTTAAAAGCTCTTGCTTTTAGAAATCCAGGAATACTGAGCACATTCCTCAAACCTTTAAAAAATGAGCAGCAGCCTGACCTATAAACATCTCCAGATTATATCTCCTTTCTCTGTTCAGTTTTCTAAAGCTTAAAATATAACTAGATCATTTCCCTCCTACCTCCCCTCTAGTTCCTCTATGGGCCCTCAAACTCATGCCATATTATTCTATAACTACAATTGTTATATACAAACAGATAAATATTAGTATCTATGTCCATTTGCTGCTGCTTGTATATATATGGTTTTAGGGCTGATCACTTGGTGTAAGATGACCATATCAGGGCTCATCCTTTGGGAAAACTACTTTTGTCTCTCTGGCATTTGTTACTTACTTGTAGCTCCTCATGAGAGGTTGGCACAGAGTATGATTTCCTCCACTGCTGTACTTAAGTAAATTGGTGTTATCATTTTTCAGGTCTTGCTTAGGCACCCAGATTGACTCTGGTGCT
The DNA here is from genome assembly GCA_902729485.2 of Mus minutoides. Classification (NCBI taxonomy): domain Eukaryota; kingdom Metazoa; phylum Chordata; class Mammalia; order Rodentia; family Muridae; genus Mus; species Mus minutoides. Next base: position 84,515 of record LR752108.1, on the reverse strand, counting down.
AATGTAACCGTGATAGCACAATTCAGCAGATTTGTGAGAGAGGTCTTGTGTTCCGTAGCCTGAGCTCCTGTCTGCCTCCTTGTTCTGTCTCTGTTTTCTACTCTGCTCCTCTCTGCTACACCATACTTTCTAGGAAGTATGGAAAGTGAGTTAGAATAATCCTTTATCTCCTAATTTGCCTTTTGCTAGATATGTGTTTACCATGATGAAAGGCTCATTAAAACAATGAACAACTTTTTGTTTGAAGAGGTATATTAGTGTTTTTAATGTATACCCCAGAGCACCTTACTTTATAGATTCACGATAAGTACATGTATTATAACTTAGAGCTATTTTCTACTGTCTCTTTCTCTTGGAATTTAAGATCCTCTGATTATTTCCCAAACTAACTTCAACATCCTGCACCATGATTGACCATCAGTAAGTTGACAGTTTATACTGCTGATGGGACAAAGGGGGGTAAAGCCCTGCAAACTCCCATTCCCCTTACAGGTCTGAGATCGGTGGGCCTTTTGCTGTGCAATTTCTGAAACCAATGAAGGTACAGGTTTGTCAAGCACTTGTCACTCACCTCTCTCATGCTTGGCCTTTACTAATGTCATTAACAAAATAACACATTTATTTGATTATAATTTGCATTAAAGTAGTACTGGTAGTGGCTCTTTGGTTTGGTTTGGTTTGGTTTGGTTTGGTTTGGTTTGGTTGGTGGATTTTTTTTTTTTTTTTTTTTTTTTTTTTTTTTTTTTTTTTTTTTTTTTTAGTATAGTCTACCAAATACAAACTATACATACTGAGACACTTTTTAAGGAAATAGTTTTCATAAAATAAAAATCATTTTTAGGCAGTTTTGCTAATAATAAGAAATTTATACTTGTGATCATAAAACAAAAGAAATAATCTGTGTTTTGTACCTGATATTATTTATGACTGTCTCTTTTTAACTTTTTAAATTTTATTAGATAATTTATTCATTTACATTTCCAGTGTTATCCCCTTTCCCAGTTTCCCCTCCAGAATCCCCCTACCCCATACTCCCTCCCCTTGCTTCTATGAGGGTTATGCCTATCTCTTCTCAGTCATATGGACAAGATTTTCTACTTCAACTTTGGGTTAAATAAATTTTATGTACAAATTTGTCTGTCTATACATCAGAATATTTCATATCTCTTTTTATTACCTATATGAATAAATAATGGATATAGCCACACCCACTGTTAAGAATCTCAAATAGTCACCACACCAACAGTAATCACATGGCCTTAGAAGACCTGGTGCAGATTTATGAAGGCCCCGAGCTTGCTATTTCAGTCTCTGTGAGTTCATGAAAGCCCTGTTTATTTAATTTAGTGAACCATAGCCTCCAGATGTCCTTCCTCCTCTCTGACTCTTGGTTTGTCCTCTTTCTCTTCTGTGGAATGCCCTGATCTCCCAGAGGAGGAACCCAATGGAGACCTCCATTTAGACTGACTCTCTCTCTCTCTCTCTCTCTCTCTCTCTCTCTCTCTCTCTCTCTCTCTCTCTCTGTGTGTGTGTGTGTGTGTGTCTAATTTTGGTGGGTCTCTTGTTTTTGAAACACTTTGATCCAGATTTGGATTATCTTATAAATTATTATTTTCCTGGAAATATCATGAATATGCAACATATATTCTGATATTAGATAGTCATAGTGTTCTCCATTATTAGATTCTTCTTTGAGTTAAACTACTGTATTACAAATTGTATGGCAGCCAGGCATTTCAGTGCATGGTTAGAGCACAGAAAACTGTCTCCTTTCTGCTGTCACAGACACTTGCTATGAGCAGTGTTGTTGCCAATTACTAGACTCATTATACTCAGTCAGCATCTATTTTTATCTCGGTTTGTTTTGTCAGTACTTGGGCATAGATTAAATGCCTTATATAAAATTTCTGGCACTGAATGATACCTTTTTAAAAAAGTACTTTTGTGAGTGTGCTTTTCATCAAATATGGGCTATAAAATCTATTTTACATACAGAAGCTTTTTCAGAGGCTATTATCTATAGGAGTTCAGAATCTCACAGAGAGAAAAGCATAGAAAATCTGCAATTTAGCAGTGTCCCGGAGGCACTTTACATAACAGTAAGAACTCAGCTTAAACACTGTGCTTAATCACGGGAGCAGTTATAATGAATCTAACACTGGCAAAGTCCTAGAATTCTAATTTTCTAAGCATTTGTGAAGAGCTGAAGTCAAGTCTCTCCACCTCAACCAATTCCACATTCTCTTTCTCCACCTAAATTATCCTACACTTTGGCCTAAGTCATAGGTCAGAACTCTTAACAGTATCAGAATGAATTAGATTGCTGCAAAAAGATCAAGGGAATGTCTCCTTAGCAGACCAATTCAGAACCAGACAGCCCAATTAACTGTAAGGAGACACCAGTGATAGCACTGGCAAGAGCTTAGGTCCTTATTTAACCGAGGAAGCTCTTGGTCTTTTTTTTTTTTCTAACTTCTTGAGTTCAATATATCTTACCAGAAATTCTTACTTGTATAGAACAAGCTGTTTTTGAGAATGAACTAGTTTACTTATAAAGAGAAACTTCATGGAGCCATTCTATATTTTTATATCAATTTTAGATAACAATGACCATATTCTGCAGAAGTGTTGGTACTTATAGAGTGAATTGAATTCTGACATACAACCCATTTTCTTTAAAGTTACCAGGGTTTATTTTTCATATTTTCTCAGCCTTTATCCTGAAGTGTCTAATATGATGGCAAAAAATGTTACTTGAATTTTCTAGACTAATACAACCATCATTTCATTGGGAATAAACAGGGAATTCAAAAGAAGGTATTAGCTAAAATTATCAAAACCAAATTAAAATAATTTCTTGATTGATAGCCTGCAGTTCCTCATTTTATAATACCTACACCTTCTGATTTTCAGTGTAGAGACATTTTTTTAGTTTGCTTTCCATGAACTGATAAGCTTAGTTTAAATTAATTTATTTATTTACAATCCAGCTGTTGCCCCCTTTCTGGTCACCTCTCCCACCGTTCCTCCTCCCCTCATCTCTGAGAGGGTGCTCCCTCACCACCAGGTCTCCCTGCTTCCTGGCCCTCATGCCTCTCTTGAGGATTAGGTTTATCTATTCCCACTGAGGCCAGACCAGGCAGTGTACTGCTATCTATGTCATGGGGCTTGGATCAGCTCATATATTTCTGGAGTGATGGCTCAGTGTCTGGGAGCTCCCAGAGGTCCAAAATAGTTGGAATTGCTCGTCTTCCTGTGGAGTTGCACTCCTCTTCTGCTTCTTCCATTCTTCTCCTAATTCAACCATAGGGGTTCCCCTGACTTCAGTCCAATGTTTGGGTGTATCTGCTTCTGTCTCAGTCATGTGCTGGTTGGACCTCTCAGAGAGCGGCTATGCTAGTCTTCTGTCTATAAGCAAATTATAACATCAGTAAGAGTGTCAGGCCTTGGTGTCTCTGCATGAGATGGATCCTGTATTGGGCTGCTCACTGGACTGCTTTTCCTCAGTAGCCTCTCCCCTTTTGATCCTGTAGTTCTTTTAGACAGGAACACATCTGGGTCAGAAATTTTGACTGTGGGTTGGTAATACTGTCCTTCCTCTTGAGACCTTGTCTGTCTGCTGGAGGTGGACTCTTTGATTCCCCCCACACTACTGTTAAGCATTTTATCTAATGTGACTCCCATCGAATTCTGAGAGTCTCTTACCTCCCAGGTCTCTAGTAGTTTCTAGAGGGCCTCCCCACCTTTCACTTTCTGAGGATGCATATTTCTATTCATTCTGCTGGCCTTCTGGCCTTCTCTCCTGCCCCTCCCATACCTGATCCTGTTTCCCTTTCCCCTCCCCCTCTCCCCAGATCCCTTCCTTTCTCCACCTCCCATGATTATTTCCTTCCCCCTACTGAGTGGGACTGAAACATCTTCACTTCTCCTTTCAGTTTGTTCAATTCTTAAATTCTGTGGGTAGTATCCTGGGTTACTTCACCCAAGATGATGTTTTTACATTTCATCTATTTGCCTAAAAAATCTCATATTGCCCTTGTTCTTAATAGCTGAGTTTTATTACATTGTGTAAATGAACCACATTTTCTATATCCATTCTTTCATTGTGGGACATCTGGGTTGTTTTCAGTTTCTGGTTATCAAAAATAAAGCTGCTATGAACATTGTGGAGCATGGGCCCTTGTGATACAGTGGGGCATATTTTCGGTATATGCCAGAGTGGCATATCTATGTGTTCAGGTAGGTCTGTTTACAATTTTTTGAGAAAACACAAGATTGATTTTTCAGAGTGGTTGAACCAGTTTGCAATCCCACCAGCAATGGAGGAATCTCATTAGATGCTGGAAAAGCATTTGACAAAATACAACACAACTTTTAAAAGTATTAGAGAGATCATGAATCCAAAGCCATTACCTAAACACAATAAAAGCAATATATAGGAAATGATCAGCAAATATCAAATTAAATGAAGAGATACTGTAGTCAACCCCACTAAAATCTCTCCATATCTATTTAATATAGTACTTGAAGGTCTAGCTAAAGCAATAAGAAAACAAAAAAAGATCAAGGCGATACAAATTGGAAAGGAAGAAATCAAAGTATCTCTATTTGCAGATGATATGATAGTATACATAAGTGACCCCCAAAAAAACTCTAACAGAGACTTTCTACGTCTGATAAACAATTTCATCAAAGTAACTGGATATAAAGTGAAACAAATCAATATCCTTCCTTTAAACAAATGATAAGTGGGCTAAGAAAGAAATTAGGGAAACTACACCCCTCACAATATGACAACTAGTAAACTCTTAACAATCTAGTGAAAGATATGTACTACAAGAACTTTAAGATCTCAGAAGATGGGAAGATATGTTTCTCACAATCATCCTACAAATCATTCTCAGGGATTGGTAGGAATAACCTAGCAATGTACTGATTCAATGCAGTCTCCACCAATAATCCAACACAATTCTTCGCAGACATTGAATGAGCAATTCTCAACATAACATTTAAAACAAATCAAAACAAAACAAAAACTAGAATTACCATCCCTGACCTCAATTTGTACTACTGCTCAGTGGTGATAAAATCCACATGGTATTAGTACAGAGACAGACAAGTTGATCAATGGAATAATGGAATATAATTGAAGACAGAATAAACCCATATATCTATGGTACTTGATCTTCAACAAAGAAGTAAAAAACCTTCGATGGAAAAAAGAAAGCATCTTCAATAAATGGTGCTGGTCTAACTGGCAGTCAGTATGTAGAGAAGTGAAAATAGATCCAAATTTATCACCTTGCACAAAGCTCAAGTCCAAGTAGATCAAGGACCTCAACATAAAACCAAATACTTTGAATCAAATAGAAGAGAAAGTGAGAAAGAACCTTGAATTCATTGTCACTAGGGGAATTTTTCTAAAGAGAACTCCAATGGCTCAGATTCTAAGATTAATATTTGATAAGTCAGTAGGACAAATCAGCAACCTACAGTATGGGAAAAAAAAATCTTCACTAACCCTATATCTGATAGAGGGCTAATATTCAAAATATATAAAGAACTCAAGAGGGCAACCTCCAGAAAAAAAAAAAAAATAACCCAATTTTAAAAAATGGGTACAGAGATAAACAGAGAATTCACAGGGAAGGAATCTTAAATGCCCAAAAAGCAATTACAGACATGTTGAAAGTCTTTAGAAGTCAGGGGAATGCAAATCAAAATGACACTGCAATTTCACCTTGCACCTATCAGAATGGCTAGATCAAACTCAGAGGAGATGATAACACATGCTTGTGAGGATGTAAAGAAAGAGAAACTGAGCCAGCACTGGTGACACATGCCTTTAATCCGAGCACTTGGCAGGCAGAGGCAGGCAGCTTTCTGAGTTTGAGGCCAGCCTGGTCTACAGAGGGAGTTTCAGGACAGCCTGGGCTATACAGAGAAACCCTGTCTGGAAAACCAAACCAAACCAAACCAAACCAAACCAAACCAAACCAAACCAACCAAACAAATAAACAAACAAAACAACCAAAAAATTAAAAACAAACAAATAAAAAAAACCCAAAAACACACAGGAAAAAAGGAAGGAAGGAAGGAAGGAAGGAAGGAAGGAAGGAAGGAAGGAAGGAAGGAAGGAAGGAAGGAAGGAAGGATATGCTTAATAGACTTGAGATCCATTTTTAATAGAAAATACCATTCAGAAACTGCAGGACCCAGTTTGGCTAGTGAGCGTAGAAAATTCTGTAAAGATCTTAAGAAAGTGATAGAGTGTGAGAAAAGCCTCAACCCAGCATAGCAGCTATGAAAAGTTATAAAGATATAAGGTGATTGGCTTGTATGTACTAGCCTTAGTAGAAACATAATTAGTTTTAAGTATTTTGTAAAAAATTGGCTACGGACTATATCCCATCATGGACCATAAATTTTGCTTGATTATCTTGTGAACACTGCTTCTGTCACCAATAACCTCCCTTTAGTATTAGTCTTCTCCCAAAGAAAGAAAATAAATATCTTGTAATATGAGTTAATTATTCATCTGTCTTTTTTCTTATGTGTCCATAAACAATGCAAGTTTTCGTTTAAAAGATCTTTTCTAAATTAAAGAGAACTTTAAAAAAAAAAGTTGTTTTTCAAATCAGCTTGCTGTAAAGGAGTCATCTTTATTTATTAGATGAATTTAACAGATTACATTCGCATAGTCTACTTTTCATACTTTTTTTTTTCCTTCTGAAAGATTCTCATTTGAATTGTATTTTATGTACATTCTAAAGTGTTTTTCTTCACTGCATGAAAAGGACTGGAAATGATCTGACTTCACTGTTGCTGAAAAATTATTTACAAGTACTTGCTCCAACTTATTCTTCTGAGTAGATTGAATAAGCTGCTCACCTTGCTATGTCTACCATCAAATGATGCTATTATCTTAGAATGTTTAATGTGCTTTTCTAATATATTGAAATAAAATTACATGAGTTGCTCCTCTTCTCTCCTCTCCCTAGAGCGCCTTTAACGCCCACATGTTTTGTGTTGCTGGAATCCATTTATTTTTCATTTTTATATACATACACATATACTTAAGTATGCATAAATACATAAATATGCTCTTCTGACTAGGCATATGTGTGTGTGCAAGTGTGTGTGTCTATGTCTCTATGTGTGTCCTTGTCTGTGTTTGTATACATGTGTCTGTGTATCTGAGTGTGCATAGTGTCAAGGCTGATCATTCTACACTAGACAACCAGTATGAAATCTCATCCCTGGGAAAGTCATGATCTCTCTTCCATCAGGCATTACATTTTGCTATGGTTTTTTGGAATGAAATGCATAGCCATATTTTATCACTATGAACTGTATATCACTGTTTTTGTGAACTGGCTACCAAGCTGCTTAGCTATTTTTAATAGTAGATTTGTTTTGCAAGTTCAAAGATTATGAGCCTATATACAAACGTGTATTAGTATATGTACTGTGGAAGAAAATAACAAATATTTTGTTGATATTAATGATGTTTTATAAATCATAGATTACTATTTTTTACTCTGGCAAATGCAATGGTTTTCCTTCATGAATTTCATTGCTTTAGATAAATTTCCTCTCACAAAATTTTAAACATTCTTTCTGTTATTCTAAAATTTTAAATTTCAGAATCTTTCAATGATCAATGCATGTGTAATTAATTTTTTACTGTATTTTGCACATGTTCTTTTATCCCCTAGGTTTCCCTTGTTTAAAATGTTATATGCTATGCTAAATAATTAATATTTACAGCTACCTGCAGCCTATTCTCAATGTATAGTAAGGCTCCAAGAAATATCACTTGTTTGGGACACTTCTGGTATGAAATAAGAAGAGGGTTGGAGTGTGGCTAGAACAGATATCTTTCCTTCCTGGAATGTACACTATTACTGATTTAGATGTATCCTGAGAGGAATACACATGCATTGACTCCAACTGAGCTTTCTGGTTTCTTACAGTTTTTCACCCTGGACTGGTTAATAACAAATTTGGAAGAAGTTCTGTTTGTTGAACAATGTTTTCCCACATGCAGAAACACTTTTCAACAAGAGCTCAAACCTTTGTTTCTGTTCTTTCCTTTTTCTCCTTTAGCACAATTTATGTATTAGTACCAAATTCTTTTCAAGAGCTACAGCACTGGAGCATGCTATTTGTAGCACTGCTTTCAGTCAGTGGGATGCAATGTGATCGGTATAGATTTTACTATTGCTAAAGGCAAGAAATACTTTATTTCCTACATCAAAAGTAAGAGGCTGCTCATCTTAGGAGTTCAAGAATACGTAATCGGGATTACCTCAGGAGATAGAAGTTAACGTTCGTGAACTCTGTAGAGTTGGAAACTGTTTTTCTTCCTGCCAACAGTGCATAACTTCCTCCAAAACAATATTCTAACTTTTAATCCCTTCCACTGCACAGCTGTGGATGGCCTGTTGGAACTGAAAGTGAAAACCTGAGTATCAACAACAGCTGCAAGCAGAGATTCTTGGATGAAGACAGACGTTTCTGTTCCAGGGGGATTAAAATCCAAGACTTGAGAAAATACGAGAGAAAGTGAGAAGTACATCATCTCATAACTAGATAAAACATATTTGAAAATTTTAATTTTCATTATTCTTTCTAGGTTTTCTAGAAGAAAATAAGAAAATAACAGCTTCAGGGAAGAACAATATGAAATTAAAATAAGGTATATGTTTTCATTGTGAACAAAGAACTTGGTAGTAATATAAAACAAACAGAATAAAGTCCTATAGTTACATGTTTAAATAGATATTGGTCATACTTGTGTCTATGTGTCAATATTTTATATAAAATATATATCACTGATCGTCTAATTGGATCAAATAATTCCATGTTTGAACATTAGTGTTTTAGTCTATTTTTTTATTATTTTCATGAATATTTTGAGTATTATGAGCTGATCTAACTACCTAGTATATTTTTGTTGTACACTTCTCCATCCAATAACTTTTGATTCTAAAAGAATTGTCATTAAAATACAAATAAGTTTAAAATTTTATCATTATTTTATTTTATGCTACAGTATAATTACATTTCTTTATTTCCTTTCCTCCCTCCAAATCCTTCCACATACTTCTTCCATATCTCCTTCATATTCATGGCTGTCATTTTCATTGTTACTTCATGCAAATATCTCTCTGTTTATAACCATATATTCAAAAAATAGATCTTTCTTAGTCTGTATAATGTTCCCTGATTGTTTTTGTCAGACAGAATATTTGGCACTGGACAGACAATTGTTATGCTTCTCCTAAGAAAAACCAACCTCTCCTACCCTGGCTTTCCTCAAGTCTCCATAGCACATCATGACTTTTACCATAAGCTCTTCACCCACTACCATGGAAAATTCTCTTTTCAAAAGATGAAGACTCCTTAAGAAAAGCACAACCAGTCAACATGCAGAGTTGAGGAGCCGAGTGGCTCCACACCTAAGACTCAAGGAAAATTATGAAAGAAGGTGTGGAAAGATTTTAAGATTCGGAGGATCTGGGAATTTGCTGTGAATTCTCTCTTTTGGTAAAGTTAGTAACCACACCATATGGTCTCACCAACATGATGCCCAAATAAGACCTTATAAAATTTTAATGTTTACATTATTTCATTAGCAAGTTGACCATTTTATGTTTGGAATACATGTATATAAAACCATAGCATCAAATGATTGTAATTAGATATTCCATAGTAGTGACAATTGAGTTCATCATTGTGTAACGGACATTTGAGGAACACACAAAATGCAAGGCACCATGCTGCTTAGACAGGGTAATGCTGTGCTCTCAGAGAATTTTGTTTGAATGAAATATGCCATTTCTGTTTATGTGATATCTGTATGTATGTGCACATATCTAAGAATATACATGTGTGTATGTATAGAAGAAATGAATTTGTGTGCATATATACGAACATATAATATATATGTATATAGATTTGTAGCGTTTGTATGTTAATTGGTACAAATATATCTGTAGTTAACAAGCATGGACATATCGATCTGCATTCTGTATTTTCTATCTTATTTACATATTTTTGGAAAGTATTTTATGATACCAAATAAGAGATATCCTTTTTTCTATAGAAAGAATCTAACTAGACACTCCCATTTAAACATTAAAGAGTGGCCATGTTGTCAAATATATAACAATTGCACATGTTATGAAATAATTTTTTTTCTATTATAGTTTCTAAAGTATATCTTAGTTGTTCAGCAATACAATATCAGTTATTTGTTCCTGAAGTGTTTTCAAAGCTGAAAAATAGGAAATGTAGGAACATATCTATCATATTTTGGATAATTTTCCTTAATTGAAAAACAGTTTGAGAAGTAATACATGCAATTAAAATGATGGTGTCCTATCTAATACTCAAAAATAGTGACAGAGTTAGAACCCGATGACAAAGTCGGGCAGATTAAGATTTAATGAGTCTAGAACAAAAACATACCTCATTTGTTAAAATAATAATAATTTCCTGAACAAAACTATTGAATTGTAATAATAATAATAATAATAATAATAATAATAATAATAATAACAATAATAATAATTTAGCTTCTCTAGATTTCAATTTAATTTAACCTGCTCATCTGTAAATAACACAAGCAACTAAAATCTTGGACTTTTACATTTATATATTATTGATGATTTCTACATTAGAGCCAATGGATTGAACAGACATTATTTTGCTACAAAATACTTTCTTAGTAATTTATCATGCCTCACTCCTTCCTAAGGTCAATGTGGTGATACAATGAGAGCAGACTCAGACCTCCTCAAAGAGCTGCTGCAGAAATAAGTAAGAATGACAACATCATTAATATCTGGACCTTAATAGCCACAGACAAGCATTCCTCCCTCTTACAGGAGACAAAACGTGGAAGACTAGACTTTCTGAAGAAACAAGATTATTTATTCTGGGAATTTTCTGTATATATACACAGAAACTGTGTAGATGATGACCTTGTGTGACTCTGGAAATCTCTACATTCCATATTTGTCAGTATTACTCTTTTACCCACATTGCTAGTCTGTTTGGTCTGTTTATTATACGTAGAAAGGTATCATAACAGAGAAACATGAAATTTTCATCCAGGATTGCTCTACTCCACAGAGAAAACTAACAGTATTGTAAAATATTGGTTTTCAAAATGAATTTGCTTGTGTGCTGTTACATATAGTAAAGACATTTCAAGGGGTCTTTCAAGGAGAATATGAAACTCCCCAAACTACTCACACAATAAGAGCTCTAAATTTTTCTTCACTTTCAAAAATGCCTAGTGTAATTCATAAGCTTCAAATCTCAAGCTCTGAGGGAATGATACTTCCGGAGAAATGGCAACCTTTTGAGTAGTAAACCAGAAACTATAGTTAGAAATGAATTAAGTCATTTTTTGGCATAATACTACTTAATACCCAAAGTTGCATGAAAGAATAAGGGGAAAAATTTGAAAATTAAGACTATAGAAAGTCATAACTCCAGTTTGAAGCAGTGGATTTTTATGAGGTATAGTCTTTATTCCACACAGTAATTAAATTACTCAGCTCACCATGTTCTATGGGACAGCCCCATCTCTATAGCAGAAATCCAATCAAAAAATTGAAAAAAAAAGTTATAAAAATTGTGTCAAAAGAGCCTTGGATTAATTATTGGCATTTTGCAATCATGATATTATGAATATTATATCAGTGTATATTTTGCTGTTCAGAGCAAAAGTTCCCAAAACAAGAGTTTTTGTTTAAAAAAGTAAAATGGTGAATATAAAGGAAAACCACATAAAATTAGTTACATGCCCTTGAAAAGAGTATGTGCTTACAAGGTTGCAAACTGGGAAATCAATAGAAATTTACTAAGTTCTGAAACATGGGATATTATCCAAAAATAACAGTATATGTCTTCTAAGCTTATTCAACTATTTTCTTACCTAAAAATGATATGCTATAATGGAAACATAAAAATTTAGAATTCAAAAATCAAATCATTGCTAAAAGTTATAACCACATCCATGCACATGAGCACACAATCTTTCAACATCTTACAGGCATCTCTATTTTCTATTATTTTATCAATAGAATGAGAACAGATTATTCAACAACATGTAGGCATTCACAGCAGTCATAGGCAATATAATGAGAGTTAGAAACTGTTCTGTTAGAACAGGAAGAGATGAGGGCAAAATGGTTAATTGCATGATATAAAGAAAAGAACTGAGCTCACGTTGTGAAACTGCTATGAAAATCTTTCTATAATTTCTTCCAGATATTTAAAGATATGTTGTCATAAGAAGACATATTTACATATAACAAAACCTATAGAATTCTAGTAGGTCTCCGTTTTTTCCCAGTAATTCTTTATAGTACTAGTAGCCAATTGAACTTATAATAATCTAATGAAAAATAGAGAAAATAGAAAATAATAAATTAACAAAATGGAGAATAAAATACTCTATCATTATTTTGAAGACTTTCCTATTATCAACATTGAGTTACAAAAAAAGAAAATATTTTTTAAGTAAAAATACTAATAGTTGAAGTCAGAAAAGTTTTCAAATAGCTACATCTAATGTTGGCATCCAGCCAAGATGTTATCAGAGCAGAATTTATCAATTTTCATAGCACAAAAAGCTATCCAAATCTTTCAAAAAGCAAGTACATATGGAAGCTTATAAGTTTCTGGTATTATTATCAAAGATTAATATGTAATTCTGACAAAGAAATGAAGAAAGCAAAATAAGACTGGATTCCAAATGATCTTCTCATAAAATGTTACAAACATTCTATTAAAACTCAATACTTTAACAGCACCATTAATTAGTCTATAAGAAAATCTTGTAAGATAATATATTCAACCAGAACAATAAAGCAAAATATAAAAATGTTAAGACTGACTAATTTAAAAACAAACTATTACAGGCCAAATCCTACATAAGATGTTCAAAGCAGATTTACAGTTTAAATCTACAGCACTATTGTATGATGTGTACTACACTTAGTAAACTGTGAAAGCAAATCATTTCAGTTATTATAAAAGCCTAAAGGATAAAACTTATGTGAAGGCATGTGTACCTTTGATTGTTCATACTGAATCGTGCACTTTCAACTTAATTCTCTGCAAAGAGAATATACTATTTTCAATTAGCTCCATTATACATGTTCTTGTGATTTGTGATAATCTTATATATATTTATGAGCATGTCTTTTCAGACAATATAAGTCAAAAATATTAGAAATTTTAAGTGACTCTTTTATAGATCTATATCAATTGGTAAAATATTAAATGTTACTCAACTATAAACATAAATGTAAACATACAACTGAAGTATGTTTTTTTTTAATTAGAAAATCATTTTCTAGAAGATGTATGTTTTTTAAGCTGGAAAATTTTTAAATAAAATGAAAAGTAAGATAATATTTTTGCTATATAATCTTAATATGTACCATGAACCAAAATTAGAAATTAATATACTTAATCTTTGAGTAAACCATACAATTGATATTAGTTATATATGAAATATAGTGAGATATTTAATGATACTGAGTCTGAAAATTTTAATGTTCAAGTATTGGAAGACAAACCCCAAATAAATTTTATTAAACTGTTATTTAATATTATTGATTAATATTGAATAAAATATATGAACTGTTTAATAGCATAGAATTTTGAAATACCTCGAAAAAGTGGTGTATGTTATATGTGAAGTCTGAAGTGGAAGTTTTTCTTGAGTTCAGTAGTTAATAATTTGCATTGACAACATACATAGGTGGAATCCACACCAAAATTTTAAATCAATACATAAATACATAAAAAGCCCAAATTTTAACAATCTCAATACCATGTCATATTATAGGATATCCTCATACTTTTTGTAAATTTATAATCTTAATATATAAATATAATAGATTAATTTTAATAATGTTAAATTAAAAGAGGCAAATACGTAACCCAAACATCATATAGACAACTATAAAAACTTCCTTTTTTTCTAAGATAGCAGTGTCTATGCATTTAGAACATTAGAATTTTAGTAACAATAGAATTTTTGTAAATACCAGTAAAATTAATTGATATGTCATCATGCTGTAATACTACCTAACATAGAGTCAACTTTTCAATTTTCAGAGCTAACTTAAGGCAGTGATTTGGATAAATGAGCATTTTGAAGGAAGAGAATTCCCCATTTCAAAAGAAGCATTGAAATCCTCTTAGACACTGATTGTATTGAATGCAAAGTGTCTGGTAAGGCTTGTCTATAATTAGGAAACATTGAATAAACTCTTCCTTTTGCAGAAACAGATTGGGACAACCATTTCATAGTAAATCACAATTGTGCTATCAAGTTATAGGATAAGCTCCTCTGTATTGCTTGGTAAATCATGGAGTATGACAATAGGGACACTCAATAAGCTTCTAAGAACTGCATAATAAGTCAGGAAACACCACAATAAGTTGCATAGTAAGCCTGCTGCCTTAGAATAAATAGTAGGCTTTTACAAAGAAATCTTAAGAACCACATCGTTCTTCTTTGCGAGACCTACTGCTATAATGGAGTGCCTCTCAGTTAAAGATAGAACTTGATAAAGAACAGAAACCATCACCACATTAGTAGTTACCACATATTTTAAGAAACCAAGTATTTCTCTGTATGAAACGAAACCATTGAAGATCAGCATGAGGTTAAATGTTAAATCATGTCTCCAGCCATTCTGTGTCTGTTTGGTTTGTGTTAGTGAGAGTTTTTGAAAATATCTTTTGTGGAGATATTTTTATTATTATCTTTGGAACAGCCAAGAAAATTAAATTAAAACCCTGAAAGCATAACACATACTGAGTAGAATATATATATATATATATATATATATATATATATATATATATATATGTGTGTGTGTGTGTGTGTGTGTGTGTGTGTGTGTGTATGTGTGTGTTCTGTATAATGCAACAGAATTGATAAGAAAAAATAAAGCATGAATTTGAAACAAAGAGGTAGTATACAAAGGGGTATATAAAGCACCTATTAAAAACAAGGACATCATGAATTTTGCAGGTGAATAGATGAAGTACACAATATTATTCTGAATCAGGTAACCCAGACCTAAAGTGACATGCATGGTAAGTACTCACTGATAAGTGTGTATTAGCCAAAATGTACAGAATACCCATGATTCACCCCACAAACCCTAAGAAGTTAAGCAAGAAGACCAAAATGAGGATGCTTATGAACTCAAGAAGCTTACCTCCCTAAAACTAAATAACCTAATTAAATAAGGAGGTAGAGATAAACAAAGAAGTGACGACTGAGGAATCTTGAATATCCAAGAAGCATTTAAAGAAATGTTCAAAGCCCTTAGTCACAGGGAAATGAAAATCAACAGGACTCTGAGATTCCACCTTACAGGGATCAAAATTTATAAGATCAAAAACTCAGGAGACAGCACGTGCTGGAGTGGATGTAGAAAACACGAACATTCCTCCATTGCTGGTGAGAGTGCAAGCTGTCATAACCACTCTACCAATCAATCTGGCAGTTCCTCAGAAAATTGGAAATAGAACTACTTGAAGTCTTAGCTATAGTATTCTTGGGCATAAACCACAGTGACACGTGCTTTACAGTGTTCATAGTAGGCTTTTTTAATAACAGCCAGAAGCTAAAAACAATGACAATTGCTGCAGGTGAACCTCAATTGGTTCCTTGATCTGCAGGAAAACAGGTTTCTGGTGGTTACAGGTGGGCAAGGAGTTGGCGAGAAGGGGGTGACAGACAGACAAGAACACAAGGGAGTGTGGTATCTGAATGTAATTTGTCAAATTGAGCATCAAACTTTTTTTAATACAGAAGAAAATAGGGAAGTTAGGTGACATGTCTGCAAGGTAAAATGAGGTTACTGGGTGCTTAATGACTCTTACAAAAAACAGAGGAATGGAAACATAAAGACTGGCAGGAACTGGGCAATAAAACAACTGAGACAAAGTCAGCTCTATCTAAGGTCAGCCACATTCTTAGAAGCCATGTGTGAGGTCTTTACACTCCCCAGGCAAGGGCTTTCACACCCAAGCCAACCTTCTCATGAATAATGTAATATACTAGGTCCTCCTCAAATCACAGCCTGATCTACTTCCTAAACCATTGTAAATTCCTGTATAAGTGAGTGGCTCGGCTTTTATTCTAAGTGATTGTGTGGGGGAACTTTCTGCTACTAAGTAATGTAGTCTGCCATACATAACTATAATAAGAATTCTAAACTTACTTTGCTAAGCTTGCTCTGGGATTTCTAACCCTATGAAGTAGATAGCAATGCCTAATTTATTTCACTATTGCTTGGAGACACCTATAATATAACAATACTAGGGAAAGCACAGAGATCAGTTCACTGACTAAAGCAAGGACATTGGGGCATTCATTATACAGGATGCCACAGTCCCAGGAGAATAAGTTTCTGTGAACTTTTCACCTCAGGACTGCATCCAGGTTTCTGGGCCTGTCAAACATTCACTACTGGAGTGGATGTAGCAGTCAATGTCCCTCAACCGAAGAATAGATACAGAAAATGTAGTTCATTTACACAATGGAATACTACTCCTCTATTAAGAATGATGACAACCTGAGTTTTATAGACAAAGAGATGGAACTAGAAAATATCCTGAGAAAGGTAACCCATACAGACCCTAAAGGATATCCACAGTATGTACTCACTAATAAGAGGATATTAGCTAAAAATTTCAAAATACCTAGGATACAACCCAAAGAATTTAACAAGTTTAACAAGCAAAAAGGACAATTGAGGATGCTTCAATCCACTCAATAAGGGGAAGAAAGTAATCACTGGAAGCAGAGGAAGGGAAGAATTTTGGTGGGAGACAGGATGGGGATAGGAAAAGGGAATAGGATCAGATATGGGGGATGGGGGATACAGGAGAGAAGCCTGAAGGGTCAGCAAATTGAATGGAAATATGCAGTCCCAGAAGGTAGGAGGTGGAAAGCCCCTCTACAAAATACCAGAGACATGAGAAGGACTCAAGGGGAGTGATCTTAGATGAAATACTTAACAATGGGGAGAAGGAACTTCCAGACACTGAGCCACAAATCAGGCATCATACAGGAGTTGGTCCAAGCATGTTCCCCAAATATGTAACAGAAGACTGTCTTTCCTTGCCTCAGTGGGAAAAGAAGAGCCTAATCTTCAAGAGACTTGAGGTCCCAGGGAGGGCAGAGGCCTGATGTTGGTGGAGCATCCTCTAGGAGACTGAGGGAGGAGGAATGTGATGACAAACTGTTAGAAGGAGAAACAGAAGGGAGCAACAGTTGGACTGTAAATAAATAAAATTAAAAATATATATCTCACTTAGAAGTGCGGATCAAAATAATTTTTCAACATTTATTAGATAATTTCTTCATTTACATTTCAAGTGTTATCCAGAAAGTTCCCTATACCCTCCCCGCTCCCAGCCCTGCTCCCCTACCCACCCGCTCCCACATCTTGGCCCTGGCGTTCCCCTGTATTGGGGCATATAAAGTCTGCATGACCAAGGGGCCTCACTTCCCAATGATGGCCAACTAGGCCATCCTCTTCTATATATGCAGCTAGAGACATGAGCTCAGGGGTACTAGTTAGTTCATGTTCTTCTTCCACCTATAGGGTTGAAGACCCCTTCTGCTCCTTGGGTACTTTCTCTAGCTCATTCCTTGGGAACCCTGTGTTCCATCTAATACCTGACTGTAAACTTCTACCTCCATGTTTGCCAGGCATTGGTATAGTCTCCCACGAGACAGCTATATCCGGGCCCTTTCAGCACTATCTTGCTGGCATATGCTATAGTGTCTATGATTGGTGGCTGATTGTGGGATGGATCCCTGGCAGCCGCAGTCATTGGGTCCAACNCCCACCCGCTCCCACCCCTTGGCCCCGGCGTTCCCCTGTATTGGGGCATATAAAGTCTGCATAACCAAGGGGCCTCTCTTCCCACTGATGGCCAACTAGGCCATCATCTTCTATATATGCAGCTAGAGACACGAGCCCAGGGGGTACTAGTTAGTTCATGGTTATTCTTCCACCTATAGGGTTGAAGACCCCTTCAGCTAAGGATGGACTCTTGATCCTCTCTTCTTTTCTTGTTCTTTCTCTGCTTCCCTTCTACCCTCTCTCTCCATGTGCTCATAGCTGGCCTCTATTCATCTATTCCTCTAAGCCTCTACTTCTCTTCTCTCTCTCTCTCTCTCTCTCTCTCTCTCTCTCTCTCTCTCTCTCTCACTGCCTCACCTACCCTCTGGACTCCCCTCCCCATGTCCTAAATAAACTCTATCTTGTACTTAAAAAATGGAGAAGAAAGAAAATAAAGATGGTATTATTTTCTTCTTTGTTGAATATTCAAATAATTTTAAGACAGTTTTATTTTGCTAGACTATTTAATTCCTATATGGTTGAAATATTTTTTTTCTTTTTTAATTTTTTTGTATTCCCAATTCACATACTTTTGTATCTATTCTTTTATGTTGCCATTAAAAATACTAAAAAGATATAAACCACTAATCATTTTCTTTATTTTTTTTACTCTATAATTTTATACAGAATAGAAATGTTTTCACATATACATATGGTACATATTTACTTAAAAAATAACAATACAGGGACAGTTGACAGAAGCTTACATGGCTTAGTGACTAAGCTGTTTAACCTGTAAGCATGATGACATAATTGCAATTCTCTATACACAGGTGGAAAGCCAAGCATGCTTATAATCTCAGTACTTTTATACTGAAGATAAAAGGATAGATAGCCAGCAAGATGGCTGCATCTGGGAGGCCCATGCTCAGTAAGAGAGCTTGACTCAAAAAATAGAACCTTATAGAGGGAAATGTGAAGCTTGACCTCTGCTTTGCAAAAATATTTGTATGAATAAGCTCATACACACACACACACACACTTAGGTCTCTCTCTCTCTCTCTCTCTCTCTCTCTCTCTCTCTCACACACACACACACACACACACACACACACACAGAGAGAGAGAGAGAGAGAGAGAGAGAGAGAGAGAGAGAGAGAGACCAAATGGAAATACACACAGGCTATTTGATATTACATTTCAGATACTGCCTATTGAATACTATAATAAAACCTATTGCAATAGTTTATATGTATTCTGCTTTTATGAAATATAAATTAAATTTAGCATGGATATTGATATATTACATGGAAATATTGATTATATAGTTTGATTTAACTTATTAGCCATATTTTCAGGTTATACAAAAATTAGAAGTAACGAAGTAAAAAATAGAGCATTATTTTCTTAATTGTAAATTAAAAATATCAGTTGTAATTTTTGTCAATTTACAAAAATCTGATAAATTTTTTGGTTAAATTTAAAGTTTGAATTAATACTGGAAATTAGCATAATCAGGTAATATAATTATTAATTTTATAATTATTTAATTTCAATGAAGTGTATCACACTTCACATTAGCTTTAATATACTTATATAACAGTGAAACCATTTTTAAAAAAATAGAAAACTATCTAAGCAGTTGCTTTATCGGCTCACAAAAGGTGATGGTTAATCCAGAAAAATGATCAGAGAACTCAATCGTATTTGCTGTAGTGAATATTAATGAAGCAAATGGCATAATTAATATTCTCCAAGTCCCACATGTAATATTTCTATTTAGGCAGTGATCAGAGGTCTCCAGACAACATGGTTTGCATTATTATTTCATTTTTTGAAGTACAGAAATTTCCTACATTTTAAGGTAGTATAATATAACCAAATCTTTTATTGAAAATAGTTTGTTAAAGCTCACTCACTAAAATATGTCATTAAGATTCAGCTCATATATATCTAGTCACACACATAGCAAATGAGCTCAGATCTGCCTGCCTTATTCTACATATAAGTTAAAAAAAAATACTGAACACAACTTTAAATTAATAAGCCTAAGGTGTAGCCATCCTAACTCGATAAGAGTCAAGGAGCAACTTTGAAATGAATTTACTAGACTTCTATTTTCCCTTCTACATATTTTTCAGGGTATTACAGAAACATTAGTCCTATTTGCAGAAGAGAATAATTTCTTAATAGATAAAGTAGAAAAAAATAAAAATAAAATAAAATAAAATGCTCTTTATGTTCTATTGTTGTGATAAATACACTATAGTCAAAGGAATTCATAAAACATAGAGTTTAATTGGGATTATAATTTCAGAGGTTGAGAGTCCATGATAGCAGAGTTGCACAAGGAGGAATAAATTGAAGAGAGGTTACAACTTGACCCAAAAGAGAAGGCAGAGAGACACACTGGGAATGCTACTCCAGACTATTGTAACCTACAGCCTGACATACCTTAACAACTTACTTCTCCTACAAGGCTAATATCTGCATAATATTTATAAGACTAGAAAATATACCACTTTTTCTGAAGCCTATTGTTAACTAGTTATGACGGAATGTTCATCTTCTACTTCTGCAATTCTATAAAGGATCCAAAGACAGAATATAATTACAGAAAGTGATGAGAAAGGTATTTTACTTGTTCTACCTCTCATGACATCTATGTATCTCATCAGGCACTTGACTATTCTGTCAACTTTACACCAAGAAAGAATTACATCAGGTAACAACATGTGACTGTCATATTCAGAACATGCTACCCAACATGCTATATCACATGACATGTTTCAATATATTTTTGTACCTATGAAGCACTCACTCAGAATAAAATAAGAGAGTAACTATGTATGGTATATGTCAAAGAAGAAGAATATTTTTAATCTTTTACCATGAGTGAATTATAAATGTTGGCACAATTAAATATTTAAAAGACTGTTTTATATATATATATATATATATATATATATATATATATATATATATATATATATATATATATATATATATATATATATATATATATATATATATATCATCACATGATGTCCTTTTTATGTATACTTTCAACATGTCAATAAATTATATTTAGTGAAAGAAGTTCACACAGTGTATTGTACATGTGTATAAAATTCATAAAGTGGTACAACTATAGCAATCATGGACAGGTATTTTGATGATTTCCAGGGATTGGAAAAGAGGGCATGGTTGTCTGAGTCTAAAATGGAAGGAAAGAATAGAATGGTCCTCTAGATTGGCTCTTATACATGTGACAAAATTATAGCACAAAGATATATACATCCATAAGAGTGTATTGATAGTCATTAAAATCTGAATATCGTCAGTAGACTAGAACAGTGTTAAACTCCTGGATTCTCTGATATCGCTGCAATCACTCTTAAAACTCAAATCATCTAAAAATCTACCAAATAAAATTCATGTCAATGTTCACAGAAATGTTCCTTGTTATGCACTGTGTAAGATTAAGTATTTGATATTATATGTTATAACTTATGCAAACTTTAAGTCTTTAAAGCACTCGTTCCTATTTTTATAACTGTATTGTACTCTGCTCATGTTACTAACTCATTCAAAATGTTACAAATGATTCAAATAGATATGTAACTTTTAATAAAGCAGAACAGAAGAAATTGAAAATCCAATGAAACAGTTATAAAAATTACAGATAAAAGCTTTCAAGGATACATTCAATTTCCACATCTGAACTGAGTCTTAAGACTGAGTTTATATAGGCCTATAAATTTTAATGTTGCATATTTATTCTATTCATAAAATAGCCAAATTATTTAAATTAATTTGGAATAATTTTTCTGATTTTCTTCCTATATACAAATCAAGAATTATTCTGTGTCAGACCCTCAAACTATTTAAATGTATTCTTTTTTTTTTTTTTTTTCTTCGAGACAGGGTTTCTCTGTGTGCCCTGGCTGTCCTGGAACTCACTTTGTAGACCAGGCTGGCCTCGAACTCAGAAATCCACCTACCTCTGCCTCCCGAGTGCTGGGATTAAAAGCGTGCACCATCACACCTGGCTTTAAATGCATTCTTATTGTTCTAATAAATGGCTGAAATTTACTTACATAAAACTCATTATTAAATATAACAAGTAAAAACTAATTAATGTAATTACAGACCACCTTTTGTACTACTTATTGTTATGCCATTGTTGTTATTTTCCTCCAATAATTTCAGTGCTTACAACTCCATATAAACATCTTCTGGGTCTTCGATTCTATTACATTGATCTACCTGTCTGTACCAGTACCAGAAATGAATCCACACACCTATGGTCACCTGATCTTTGGCAAGGGAGCTAAAACTATCCAGTGGAAAAAAAGACAGCATTTTCAAAAAATGGTGCTGGCATAACTGGCAGTTATCATGTAGAAGACTGGGAATTGATCCATTCTTATCTCCTTGTACTAAGGTCAACTCTCAGTGGTTGAAGGACCTCCACATAAAACCAGAGACACTGAAACTTATAGAGGAGAAAGTGGGGAAAACTTCCTGAATAGAACAACAATGGCTTGTGCTGTAAGATCAAGAATACATAAAATTGACAAATGGGACCTCATAAGGTTGCAAAGCTTCTGTAAGGCAAAAGATACTGTCAACAAGACAAAAGGGCCACCAACCGATTGGGAAAGGATCTTTACCAATCCTAAAACAGATAGGGGACTGATATCCAATATATATAATAATATATATAAAGAACTCAAGAAGGTGGACACCAGAAAATCAAATATCCCCATTAAAAAGTGGGCCACAGAGTTAAACAAAGAATTCTCAACTGAGGAATACCGAATGGCTGAGAAGCACCTGAAAAAATGTTCAACATCCTTAATCATCAGGGAAATGCAAATCAAAACAACCCTGAGATTCCACCTCACACCAGTAA
>LR752108.1:0-61018 GCA_902729485.2 Mus minutoides | reverse complement strand
CTATATCAGGGTCCTTTCAGCAATGTCCTGCTGGTGTATGCAGTAGTGTCTGCGTTTGGTGGCTGATTATGTGATGGACCACCCGGGTGGGGCACTCTCTGGATGGCCCATCCTTTCATTTTAGCTCCAAGCTTTGTCTCTGCACATCCTTCCATGTATATTTTAATCCCTATTCTAGGGAGGAGTGAAGTATCCACACTTTGGTATTTCTTAATTTTCTTATGTTTTGGAACTTGTATCTTGGGTATTCTAGATTTCTGGGTTAATATCCGCTTATCAGTGAGTGCATATTAAGTGACTTTTTTGTGATTGGGTTACCTCACTCAGGATGATATCCTCCAGATACATCCATTTACTCAAGAATCTCATAAATTCATTGTTTTTAATAGCTGAGTAGTACTCCATTGTTTAAATGTACCACATTTTCTGTATCCATTCCTCTGTTGAGGGACATCTGGGTTCTTTCCAGCTTCTGGCTATTATAAATAAGGCTGCTATGAACATAGTGGAGCATGTGTCCTTGTTATCAGTTGGAATATCTTCTGGGTATATGCCCAGGAGAGGTATTGTTGGATCTTCTGGTAGTACTATGTCCAATTTTCTGAGGAACCACCAGACTAATTTCCAGAGTGGTTGTACCAGCTTGCAATCCCACCAGCAATGAAGGAGTGTTCCTCTTTCTCCACATCCTTGCCAGCATCCACTGTCTAAAAGTTGAAAAACTTATGTCTTTGTAGAGTGATTTAGTCCATTAATACTGAGAGTTATTAAAGAGAGATGACTTTGGTTCCTGATATGTTTGGTTTTGTACGTGGCTTTATATATTTGTGGCTCTCTGCTTTTGACTTTGTTGTGAGATGCATAATATCTTGTCCTTACTTTGGTGCAGATAAAAAAACAAAATTAATAAATAAAAGTTTAAAATGGAACTTTTATATGATTTGGAAATGTAATTTCAAGCATGTATCCAAAGAATTGTATACAAGCCAGGAATAACTGTATACTCTTGCTTAGTTCTATACTACCAAACATACATATATATATATATTCATATATATATATATATATATATATATATATATATATATATATATATATATATATATATAAAGGAAACATCCTATGTGTCCAAAACATATTAGTGGATAAAGTGTGGATCATGTCTTCATGGAACTTTACTCAATTCTAAGTAATAGGAAACTAAGATATTGCTAGAAAATGATTATAAAATGAAGATTATTATTAAAATGAAGCAAAATAAGACAGACTTGAAATGATGAATCACATTTGTGTCCTATGCTGAGTGTACATTTAAATTAATATACACACACCCATACACATACACACACACACACACACACACACACACACACACACTATGTGAAAGCAGAACGACGGCTATGACAGACAAGAAAGAAAGGGAAACACAGAAGAACAGAGAGAGAAGCAGCAACTATTTGTGGAACAAAAGGTAGTTAGCATTAGAGGTAGTAGACACTAAGGGGGTAGCAGACTGAATAAGACCAAAGCATAATGTGTGTGTATGAAAACTATGACATTGTAAACTACCTTAAAATAAAATTTTACTGTTGAGGAAACAAAGAGCTCCCACTAAAGGAATGTGATGAGCCATTTTATCTAAAGAGCTAATGTTAAATATAGTTGCAAAAATATAGGTAGAGAACCAATTCAGAAATGTTTACTGTACTTCTCTTAGGAGAAATAAAGATACCTGATATTTAATAAAAATAAATAGGTTCATACTGATGTAGAATTTTAAACAGTTGATTTTGGAATTAACAAATAATGATAAGCCAATCATTATAAGGAAGTGACAGCTGAGAACATGTGCATGTCTAAATGGAAGTTTGCATCTCTTCATACAGTAATAAATTCTAAATGTATGCTTAGGCAGACATTTCTTTTAATCTACAATATTCAGTAACATTCCCTTAAATAAGCAGAATATTTTACTTAGGGAAATATAGCAACATTTCTACCAGAAACTTTCTTTTCCTTCCAGTGAAAGAATCGATAATATCTTCTCAGCTGTGTTCAGTTATAAGTTAGCTTTAGAACATGAGCAAAATAATTTCCTGTCTGTCTCTAGATACTGTCATCACAAGAATATAAGAATGCCACTTGAAGAATACTTGTGGATAGAACTAAACTCACAAGAAAATAATATAATAGCTGCCATCCCATTTTTATTCTGTGGCATGTTTATTGAATGAAATAGGTCAGTAAAGGACTGTATCGATCTCTCATTTCTTTCTCTTCTTCCATCTGATCTCTATCTTTATTCTTTTAATTTCTTTCCATTTGATTTTGTCTCTTATTACCTAGTACATACTTTAAATACACAAAGGCATATTTTTAAATTTAAATATATGATTACTGAACAGTAGAATAAAAGTAAACAACCAATATTGGTATCTCCATTTCATTTAATATTCTTCTAATGTATTATCTGGATGGTACCTAAAATATATCATCATTAAAAAGTACACACTGGGCAGTAGTGGTGCACGCCTTTAATCCCAGCACTTGGGAGACAGAGGCAGGTGTATATCTGAGTTCGAGGCCAGTCTGATCTACAAAGTGAGTTCCAGGACAGCCAGGGCTATACAGAGATAAAGAATAATACTGTCTTGGAAAAAAAAAAAAAAAGTACATACCGTCTAAAACTGTCCTCATGGAAACATTTGTGTTTGGCAGGTTTTAATGAATTTGACGGAGAACACATCTTTTGTGTATAAAGATATTTCCTCAGTGCCATTTATCCCCAATGCTATTTATTCTACAATATGCACAAAGACAGGTGGGCCATAAGACATTAGCAGAAAATAAGAACTTGTAAGCACGAGGTTTATAATTGTGATCCTCCCCAACCAACCCATTAGGCAAGACTGTAATGACTTCAATAAGCCACATCTTATTGTTTCTCTGTGTAAGGTCATTGTACAGTATGTTCAAACACATTTTGAAGACAGGTCTCTGTTAGCAATTACAAAATAGATGAAATCCTTGCTTTAGTTTTATTATGGCAAACATTTCACAACCTGTGTACTTGATAATTCTTGCCAGCAAAAGAATAAACAATTTAATTTATATTATAATTTGGTTTATTATTAAAAATTGTTTAGAAATCTAACACTCATGGGGGAAAACTGAAGAAAACATGCATATAGACTGTCAATGCAATTTATCTACCTATCTGCAGTCCTCATTCAGGCCTTGTGTATTAGCAATGGTACCTGACAAGCTCTGCAGTCTTCATGAAGTTTATGTGTACTGCAACCATCAGCAATTGGAAATGTTCAGTTTGCTACTTGCTGGATTTCTTTTGGTTGACACTTTTTGTCCTTCCCCACCTGCCTTCTTTGTAATCTGCTTACCTTTTGACTGGTTTCCAACAGTTAACTTTTTTTCATCTAGCAGGTAGACTGCTGACCAACTGCCTCAAATTTGCTAGTATTGGATTATTCAGTGTACTTGTCTCTACTCAGACTGCACTATGGAAATACAATGTAAGCTTCTTTCTACTGAAACCAAATGGCGTTAGAGCCAAGGTGCCAGTGTACCTACTGCCCCTGTTGCTAGGCTTTAGCAGACACAAGATGACTACTGCTACTGTCACTGTGATTTTAGGTGGACTACCATTGCTTCTTCTCACACAATGGAGCCTGTAGCTCTGTGCGTATCTGCCAGTTGCCATCACTGCAGCTCCTCTGTGTCAACCATGCCTACTTGTCTCTGTTACTCAGTTAGTTACAAGTTACAAGTTAAACTGCACTTTCAAAAATAAGCAAGGAAATACAGAAGGGGACAAAAATTTTTATAAAGCCTCATGTTTCAATGCCAAAAGAGGCAACACAAGAGAGTATATACCACAGACACTTTACTATTTGAGTCTTTTGATTTATAGCATATACTGAGAAGGGATATCTTCATCAATCACACATTCATATTTCAGATGGATAAATGACCCTTTTTGGACCAATTACAGCCATTTTCCTGGTCTTATTCCAATCTTCACTCTTCTTTCCAATTATAGTGATGAAAGCTTGCTTTAGACCTTAGAAACTAGTGTGTGGAATGACCGATCATAGTCTTGTCATTCAATTAGATATCCAGGGAAACTTCCCCAACTTTCCAGAAAAGAAAAATATGTAGAGTGTCCTAGAGTTTAATGAGGCCCATCATATGAAAAAGTCTTATGAAAAACAAAGGACTGTTTTAAGCAGCCAAGATCCTCCACCTCCAGGAAGCAGAGAAGTAGGATGTAATCATTTTGCTTTAGTCCAGGTTCTAAGGCAAGTGCCAGAAAGCTGAAACAGAAGCAAAGATAATCTAGTTGACTGTTTGATTGATAGTCCTTATATTTAAGGCAGTTGTGTGCAATGCGCATTTTATTGGTAAGCTGCCAGGCACTGTATGCACTTATTGAAGATAGACTTTGTGTGCAGAAAATACTTCTTTGTCTGCTCCAAATTACATGTCCTCTGGCAAGCTGGTCCTACCTTTGTAACAAGTAGAAAGGAAAGAGCATTTAGAGTTATTAAAAGTGTTGTGTACCTGAGACTGCTAGAAGGTAAAGTGTTTCCAGATAAAGTTAGAGCTGTTTACCCAGCTCCAGTGGGAACCACAAGTTCAGGGCATACTCATGGAGAAAACAAGGAACCTCTGCCAGCACTTTACTATAGGGAACTCAGGCTGATGGCCGTATCTTTCCTAGTGAGTGTCTGATGAATGATTTTCAGCACAGAGATTGATGATATCAACTGGAAACAGCTAGTAGATTTTTTATTGCATCCTTGCCCAAAGTAGCACTGCTCTGTCTGAGATCCCAGTCAGAAACCCTAGACTGTTGGGGCCCCTATGGTCAAATTTTGCTGGAAGTTTGTAAAGATCCAAATTGTTAAGGTAACATAATACTTACTAATTTTACAAGAAGTTTAATGCAATGGTTTTTAATCATATTCCCTCCCCAGTCCTCTCTCAAATCATTCCAGATCCACAGTTTTCTTCCTAACACCATCTACATAATCTTTTGATCTTTTCTTTTATTGTATTTTTAATTAAAGTAAATTCATTCATTCATTCATTCACTTACTCATTGATAGAATAGACTATCATCTGATGTCTGATGCTCTGGCAAATATCTCCTCCTCTCTTTTGTGATGAGTTTGAGACTAAGTTGTATAGTTTTTCTGTTAAGATCCTGCAATACCCCTACTGGGCATATATCCAGAAGATATTCCATCTGGTAATAAGGACACATGTTCCACTATGTTCATAGCAGCCTTATTCATAATAGCCAGAAACTGGAAAGAACCCAGATGTCCCTCAACAGAGGAATGGATACAAAAAAATTGGTATATTTACACAATAGAGTACTACTCAGCTATTAAAAACAATAAATATATGAAATTCCTAGGCAAATGGATGGATCTGGAGGCCGTCATCCTGAGTGAAGTAACCCAATCACAAAAGAATTCACATAACATGTACTCACTGATATGTGGATATTAGCCCAGAAACCTACACTACCCAAGATACAATTTACTAAACACATGAAACTCAAGAAGAAGGAAGATCAAAATGTTGATATGTCACCCCTTCCTAGAATTAAGAACAAAGAAGCACACATTGAAGGAGTTACAGAGATCATGTGTGAAGCTGAATCCAAAGGATGGACCCAATGACTGCGGCTGCCAGGGAACCATCCCACAATCAGCCACCAATCATAGACACTATAGCATATGCCAGCAAGATAGTGCTGAAAGGGCCCGGATATAGCTGTCTCGTGGGAGACTATACCAATGCCTGGCAAACATGGAGGTGGAAGCTCACAGTCAGCTATTAGATGGAACACAGGGTTCCCAAGGAAGGAGCTAGAGAAAGTACCCAAGGAGCTGAAGNTCTTCAACCCTATAGGTGGAAGAATAACATGAACTAACTAGTACCCCCTGAGCTCATGTCTCTAGCTGCATATATAGAAGAGGATGGCCTAGTTGGCCATCATTGGGAAGAGAGGCCCCTTGGTCATGCAGACTTTATATGCCCCAATACAGGGGAACGCCAGGGCCAAGATGTGGGAGCGGGTGGGTAGGGGAGCAGGCCCGGGAGGGGGGAGGGTATAGGGAACTTTCTGTATAACACTTGAAATGTAAATGAAGAAATTATCTAATAAATGTTGGGAAAAAAATTAAAAAAAAGCATTACCATGGCCACCATATTCTCAAATTTTATATCCATTAGAACAAATAAATTATTTATTTATCAGAGTTATATAGATTTTTTTATATTCAGTTTATATAGTGTTATATTCTGTTCATATAGTGCTGTCTTTCCATAGGATGCCAGCTTTTCTCCAGAAGAAGCATATAAGTTCTAGAGGTTCGGAAAATAGTTTTCATCTAAATTTCCTTTTTACTTTCCATAATTCATCTTTTGTAGTCCTTTTTTTTTCTCAGCCAAAAGAGCCTAGGCTTTTCATCAACTGTACATCTTGAAAAAATTTTCAATGCATTAAATTATCCCCATTACTTGATTTAATTTTGAATTCGATGTTTTACTTTACAATAGGAGTGGTGTAATGAAACTGAATGATCATATGGTTATCATTGCACAAGAACGCCACACACACACACACACACACACACACACACACACACACACACAAATCTTAAGAAAGAAATCCTTAAAGAAATACTGAAAGTCTCTCTTGTGCCCACATTATTCTGAAAGTATTGGATTTTGTGAACAGCCTCTTGTTCTTCTGGTTTAGAAATTATGTGCTGAACTTCTTAAATAATGGCCTGATGAAATGTAGTTATTAGACTTATTGACAACAATTTTTTTTACTAATTATTAATAAAGAATTGACAGCAAAATATCTATTTTAAAATATTACTCCTTAGCCGGGCGTGGTGGTGCACGCCTTTAATCCCAGCACTTGGGAGACAGAGGCAGGCGGATTTCTGAGTTCGAGGCCAGCCTGGTCTACAGAGTGAGTTCCAGGACAGCTAGGACTACACAGAGAAACCCTGTCTCAAAAAAAAAAAAAATTTCTCCTTGATTCTTCATGATAGAAGATATAATTTGTCTTACTTTCTTATCTACAAAGAGTTTTACAGTGTAAAAGGTATTGTTTATTTAGAATTAAATTTTCTAAACTTAACTATTTCTGCCTACAGTTACAGTAGTGAGTTATGAATCAACTTATTGCACTTTTAAAAGAATTTTATGTAACATATTTTTGAGAAGTACATGGAGTTGAAAGAAAAATGAAAGTGAAAATCAATTTAAAAATCAATGAAATGGCTATATTATCTTACAAATATGTAAGAAAAATATCAATTTTTGAAGAATAATAATGAATAAATGAGTGATATAACAATTGATTTAATGCACCTGAATTGCCAAAATTTTAGTAAAGAAAACAGACTATTAGGATATTTTACATTTGATGTTCAAAGATGTTTCCTTTTATAACAAGTGGATCACTAAAAAGGCAGCTAAGTGTCCAAAAAGGATGACAAAGTAACCAAACTAGGAATCATATGCCTATGCCATGACCCTTGGTGTTTCATCTGCTACCAGAGGGTGCACACAACTTCAGACTAGGTCTCTCATATCAGCTGATGCAAAGACAATAGTCAGTTGACATTTGCAGAATCCCATTTGTGTTAAGCACTCTGGTAGCTATAAATGCAGTACAAGGCCTGGGTTCTTCTGCATTTGCTGTAGTCATTTTAGATCTTCTTCTTCTTCTTCTTCTTCTTCTTCTTCTTCTTCTTCTTCTTCTTCTTCTTCTTCTTCTTCTTCTTCTTCTTCTTCGAACTTCTCTTGATGTTATCTGTCATACATTTATAACATTTCTACTCATCTCTGCTGCAGATAGTTGGCCATTTCTATCCAAATGTGGGTTATTTTTATTTTGTTTTGTTTCAAGTGTATTATCAATAAATGGTCCAATTAGTCCCTCAAAGCAACAACTATTAATTACCTTCTAGTTTCTTTGGAACAAGTTCCTTACTGAAAAACTGTGTATTCCTGTTTCCACTGAGTGATAACGTGGGACCCTGAAATTTTCAGCTATTTAGGTGGTTTCTAGATGTGGTGGTGTTGTTACCTGCTCAACTTAACAACTTGAAAAAGTGTCAAGGGGCAAGAAAGAGAGGTAGGGATTACACAGGATGAAAGTCACTGCCTAGCATCTGTGCAGGTGAGAGTGCGGTCTGCAGAAGTGGCACAGCTTCTGGGACAGGCCCAGTTTGGGGCTACAGACATACAGGCACCTTCCCCTCCAGAGGAGAGGTGACCACCTGGAAGGGCTCTGACTCCCAGAGCAGGTAAAGGAGCCATCTTGTCTTACGGATCCCTCTGAGACTAGTCTGCGCAGATCAGCTTGCAGACTGCAGAGGTTGAGCAAGCAGACTGCAGAAGCTACACAGCTTCTGGGACAGGCAGAAATGACACAGCTTCTGGGAAAAAACCCTGTTTGGGGCTCCAGACATCTGGGCACCTTCCCCACCAGAAGAGAGGTGACCAACTTGTAGGGCTAAGACTTCCAAAGCAGGTGAGGGAACCATCATGGGTCCTGGGTCCCTTGGAGTCCAGTCTGTGCAGATGAGCTCGAAGACTGCAGAGGTAACCCATCTTCTGGGAGAGGCACTGTTTCAGGCCATCATCTTCAGCCAGGAGGAAGGTCTGAATACCAGACCTCTGTGCACCTTCCCTACAAGAGCAGAGTTTGCCTGAAGAGAATGTTCTGACTACTGAGACTCAGAAGAGAGCTGGACTCCCCAGACAGCTGACAGAGGCTAACAGAATCACAGGAGGAACAGGATCCAGCCAGAGACAACTATAACAACTAACACCAGAGATTACCGGATGACCAAAGACAAAGAAGAATCTTAGCAACAAAAACCAAGACCACTCACCATCATGAGAATCCAGCACTCCTACCTCAGCCAGCCCTGGATACACCAACATACCCGAAAAGCAAGATTCAGATTCAAAATCATATCTCAAAATGCTGATAGAGGATCTTAAGAAGGGTATTAATAACTCACTTAAAGAAATACTGGAGAACACTACTAAACAGGTAGAAGTCCTTAAAGAGGAAACAGAAAAATCCTTTAAAGATTTACAGGACAACACAACCAAACAGGTAATGGAATTGAACAAAACCACCCAAGACCTAAAAAGAGAAGTAGAAACAATAAAGAAAACCTAAAGTGAGACAACTCTGGAGATAGAAACTCTAGCAAAGAAATCAGGAACCATAGATATGAGCATCAGCAATAGAATACAAGAGATGGAAGAGAGAATCTCGGGTGCAGAAGATGCTATAGAGAACATGGGCACAACAATTAAAGAAAATGCAAAATGCCAAAAGATCCAAACTCAAAACTTCCAGGAAATCCAGGACACAATGAGACGACCAAACTTACAGATAACAGGGGTAGAGGAGAATGAAGATTTTCAACTTAAAGGGCCATCAAATATCTTCAACAAAATTATAGAAGAAAACTTCCAAAACCTAAAGAAAGAGATGCCCATAAACATACAAGAAGCCTACAGAACTCCAAATAGACTGGACCAGAAAATAAATTCCTCTCCACAGATAATATTCAGAACAACAAATACACTCAATAAAGACAGAATATTAAAAGCAGTAAGAGAAAAAAAGTCAAGAAACATATAAAGGCAGCCCGATTAGAATTACTCCAGATTTCTCACCAGAGACTATGAAAGCCAGAAGATCATGGACAGATGTTATGCAGACACTAAGAGAACACAAATGCCAGCCCAGGTTACTATACCCACCAAAACTCACAATTACCAAAGATGGAGAAACCAAAGTTTTCCAAGGTAAAACCAATTTCACACAATATCTTTCCACGAATCCAACCCTTCAAAGGATAATAATGGGAAATGCCAACACAAGGAAAGAAACTACACCCCAGAAAATGCAAGAACATAATCCTTCAAGAATCCTAAAAGAAGACAGCTGCAAGAACAGAATCCCAACTCTAACAACAAAAATAAAAGAAAGCAACAACTACTTTTCTTTAATTTCTCTTAATATTAATAGACTCAATTCCCCAATAAAAAGACATACACTAAAAGAGTGGCTACACAAACAGGCTCAACATTTTGCTGCCTACAGGAAACCCACCTTAGGGAAAAAGAGAGACACTACCTCAAAGTAAAAGGCTGGAAAACAATTTTCCAAGCAAATGGTCAAAAGAAAGAAGCTGGAGCAGCCATTCTAATATCGAATAAAATTGACTTTCAACCAAAAGTTATCAAAAAAGATGAGGGGGACTTCATACACATCAAAGGTAAAATCTACTAAGATGAACTCTCAATTCTGAATATCTATGCTCCAAATGCAAGAGTAGCCACATTCATTAAAGACATTTTAGTAAGCTCAAAGCAAACATTGTACCTCACACAATAATAGTGGGAGATTTCAACACCCCATTCTCACCAATGGACAGATCCTGGAAACAGAATCTAAACAGAGACACATGAACACTAACAGAAGTTATAAAACAAATGGATTTAATAGATATCTACAGAACACTTTATCCTAAAACAAAAAGTTATACCTTCTTCTCAGCACCACATGGTACCTCCTCCAAAATTGACCATATAATCCATCACAAAACAAACCTCAACAGATACAAAAATATTGAAATAGCCCCATCTATCCTATCAGATCACCAAGGACTAAGGCTGATCTTCAATAACAGCATAAATAATAGAAAGCCAGCATTCACATGGAAACTGAACAACACTCTACTCAATGATTACTTGGTCAAGGAAGAAATAAAGAAAAAGAATTAAAATGTTTCAGAGTTTAATGAAAATGAAGCCACAACATACCCAAACTTATGGTACAAAATGAAAGCAGTCCTAAGATGAAAACTTATAGCCCAGAGTGCCTCAAAAAAGAAACTAGTGAAATCATACACTGGCAGCCTGACAGCACACTTAGAAGCTCTAGAACTAAAGGAAGCAATTTCACCCAAAAGGATTAGATGGCAGGAAATAATCAAACTCAGGGCTGAAATCAACCAAGAGGAATCAAAAAGAACTATTCAAAGAATTAACCAAACCAGGAGCTGGTTCTTTAAGAAAATCAACAAGATAGATAACCCCTTAGCCAGACTCACTAGAGAGCAGAGGGACAGTATCCTTATTGACAAAACGAGAAAAGAAAAAGTAGACATAACAACAGATCTTGAGGAAATAAAAAAAAAAAAAAATCAGCTCCTACTACAAAAGGCTATACTCAACAAAACTGGAAAACCTGGATGAAATGGACAACTTTCTAGACAGATACCAGGTACCAATGTTAAACCAGGATCAGATTAACAACCTAAACAGTCCCATTTTTCCTAAAGAAATAGAAGCAGTCATCAATAGTCTCCCAACCAAAAAAAGCCTAGGACCAGATGGATTTAGTGCAGAGTTCTATCAGACCTTCAAAGAAGAACTAATTCCAACTCTCCTCAATCTATTCCACAAAATAGAAACAGAAGGTACTCTACCAATTCATTCTATAAAGCCACAATTACTCTGAAATCTAAACCACACAAAGATTCAACAAAGAAGGAGAACTTCAGACCAATCTCTCTTATGAATATGGTTGCAAAAATACACGATATAATCCTTGCAAACAGAATCCAAGAACACATCAAAACGATCATCCATCCTCACCAAGTAGGCTTCATCCCAGGGATGCAGGGATTTTTTTTTCCCGGAGACAGGGTTTCTCTGTATACCTCTGGCAGGCCTGGAACTCAGTTTGTAGACCAGGCAGGCCTTAAACTCAGAAATGCACCTGCCTCTGCCTCCCTAGTGCTGGGGATTAAAGGTGTGTGCCACCAAGCCCAGCAGGATGGTTTAATATATGGAAATCCATCAACGTAATTCACTATATAAACAAACTCAAAGGCAAAAAACCACATGATCATCTTGTTAGATGCTGAGAAAGCATTGGACAAAATCCAATGCCCTTTCATGATAAAAGTCTTGGAAAGACCAGGAATTCAAGGCTCATACCTAAACATAATAAAGGCAATTTACAGCAAACAAGTAGCCAACATCAAACTACATGGAGAGAAATTAGAAGCAATCTCACTAAAATCAGGGACTAGACAAGGCTGCCCACTTTCTCCCTATCTGTTCAATATAGTACTAGAAGTCCTAGCCAGAGGAATTCAAGAACAAAAAGAGATTAAGGGGATACAAAGTGGAAAGGAGGAAGTCAAAATATAACTATTTACAGAAGATATGATAGTATATATGAGTGGCCCTAAAAATTCCACCAGAGAACTCCTAAACCTGATAAATAGCTTCATAATAGTAGCTAGATATAAAATTAATTCAAAGAATTCAATGGTCTTTCTCTACACAAAGGATAAACGGGCTGAGAAAGAAATTAGGAAAACTCACGCTTCACAATAGTCACAAATAATATAAAATACCTTGGTGTGACTCTAACTAAGGAAGTGAAAGATCTGTATGGTAAGAACTTTAAGTCTCTGAAGAAAGAAGTTGAAGAAGATCTCAGAAGGTGGAAAGATCTCCCATGCTCATGGATTGGCAGGAATAATATAGTCAAAATGGCTATCTTGCCAAAAGCCATCTACAGATTCAATGCAATCCCCATCAAAATTCCAACTCAATTCTTCACTGAGTTAGAAAGGGGAATTTTCTAATTAATCTGGAATAATAAAAAATCTAGGAGAGCAAAAACTATTCTCAATAAAAGAACCTTTGGTGAAATCATCATCCCTGTCATCAACCTGTACTACAGAGCAATTGTCATAAAAACTGCATGGTACTGGTACAGCGACTGACAGGTTCATCAATGGAATAGAATTGAAGACCCAGAAATGAATCTACACACCTACGATCACTTGATCTTTGACAAGGGAGTTAAAACCATCCACTGTAAAAATGCAGCATTTTCAACAAATGGTGCTGACACAACTGGCAGTTATCATGTAGAAGAATGAGAATTGATCCATTCTTATCTCCTTATACAAAACTCAAGTCTAAATGGATCAAAGAACTCTACATAAAACCAGAGACACTGAAATTTATAGAGGAGAAAGTGGGGGAAAGCCTTGAAGATATTGACACAGGGGAAAAAAAATTCCTAAACAGAAGAGCAATGGCTTGTGCTTTAAGATCAAGAATAGACAAATGGTACCTTATGAAATTGCACAGCTTCTAAGGCAAAAGACACTGTCAATAAGAGAAAAAGGCCACCAACAGAGTGGGAAAGGATTTTTATCAATCCTAAATCTGATAGGGGACTAATATCCAATATATACAAAGAGCTCGAGAAGCTGGACAACAGGAATTCAAACAACCCCATTAAAAAAACGTGGTACAGAGCTAAACAAAGAATTTTCAAGTGAGGAATACCGAAGAGCTGAGAAGCACCTGAAAAAATGTTCAACATCCTTAATCATCAGGGAAATGCAAATTAAAACAACCTTGAGATTCCACCTTACTCCAGTCAGAATGGCTAAGTTCAAAATTCAGTTGACTGTGGATCCTGGCAAGGATGTAGAGAAAGAGGAACACTCCTCCATTGCTGGTGGGATTGCAAGTTGGTACAACCACTCTGGAAATCAATATGATGGTTCCTCAGAAAATTGGACATAGTACTACTGGAAGATCCAGCAATACCTCTACTGGGCATATACCCAGAAGATGTTCCAACTGGTAATAAGGACACATGCTCCACTATGTTCATAGCAGCCTTATTATAATAGCCAGAATTTGGAAAGAAACCAGATGTCCCAGAACAGAGGAATGGATACAGAAAAATGTGGTACATTTACTCAATGAAGTACTACTCTGCTATTAAAAACAATGAATTTATGCAATTCTTGGACAAATGGATATATCTGGCAGATATCATCCTTAGTGAGGTAACCCAACCACAAAAGAAGTCACTAGCTATGCACTCACTGATAAGTGCATATTAGCCCAGAAACTTAGAATGCCAAAGATACAGTTTGCAAAACACAAGAAAATCAAGAAGAAGGAAGACCAAAGTGTGGATACTTCATTCCTCCTTAGAATAGGTAAGAAAATACCCATAGAAGGAGTTGCAGAGACAAAGTTTAGAGCTAAGAGGAAAGGATGTACCATACACAGACTTCCCCACCCAGGGATCCCTTCCATAATCAGCCATCAAACCCAGACACTATTTCATATGCCAGCAAGATTTTGCTAATGGGACCCTGATATATCTGTCATGTGTGAGACTATGCCCGTGCTTGGCAAATACAGAAGTGCATGCTCACAGTCAGCTATTGTCCCCCAATGAAGGATCTAGAGAAGGTACCCAAGGAGCTGAAGGGGTCTGCAACCCTATAGATGGAACAACATTATGAACTAACAAATACCCCCAGAGCTTGTGTTTCTAGCTGCATATGTAGCAGACGATGGCCTAGTAGGCCATCATTGGGAAGAGAGGTCCCTTTGTCTTGCAATCTTTATATGCGCCAGTACAGGGGAATACCAGTGCCAAGAATTGGGAGTGGGTAGTTAGGGAAGCAGAGGGGGGGGGGGGTTAGGGGACTTTCGGAATAGCATTTTAAATGTAAATAAAGAAAATATCTAATAAAAAAGAAAAAGAAAAAGTCACTGCCTTTATGTCAGTGCATCTTTGAACTACTCTCATGTTCAATATTTTATCCATGAGATTATACTCTCTAAATTGAATATATTTGAAAGGAGTTACATATGAACAAAATCTCCTAGAAACAAATGTATTTGGAAGACAGACTGCCAAACATAAATAGAATCAGTGTTCAGCACTTGTTCTTATTTTCTCCAAAGTTTCAGAAACTTCTATGATTTAATTATGATATACTTTTTCTACATTCTCACCTTAAAATATGTTGCCTTATTTTGAAATTTGTGGTTTGTGTTTTTCAATAGTTTGCATTTTATGATATAATTCTTGTCAAAATAAATTACCACATGCTATAGAGCTCAGAAATCTTTAAGCATTATAAAGTATTATGCTGTTGCTTTATAGAGATATAAATCATTACAGGCTGTGCTCTACATCCCTTGTATATGATATTTTATAGAAATAACTTGAAAATATGATAAAAAGAGGAAGTAGGACAATGATCTGGGTCAACTAAAAATTTCAAGTGACTTAGATTATCTTCACAAATTTCCTTAGTCAATTGTGACTTTTACACTGGGGGCATATTAATGAAAGATAATATGGA
The DNA here is from genome assembly GCA_902729485.2 of Mus minutoides. Lineage (NCBI taxonomy): Eukaryota > Metazoa > Chordata > Mammalia > Rodentia > Muridae > Mus > Mus minutoides. Next base: position 45,725 of record LR752108.1, on the reverse strand, counting down.
CTGAATGATTATTAAGAGGCAGACATTGAACTCAGTAATTAACCTACATTATGTTAATCATCTTGAAAATTCTATATGATCGACATTACTTTACTCAAGTGTTATAATTCAGAAAAGTGGTCCAACATCATTTAAGCTCATTTTGAGGGTCCAACATATGATATCTAAAGTAGGTTAGAAAAACTTTGTGGCCTGTATAATGCATGCTCTGAAGAAAGATCAGCAATCCAGTAAGCACATACTAATATTAACAGAGTAGCCATTTTCCAGAACTTTCTTATGATATACCAATTTCAGCACAATTTCCTGGCACAAACTCTAGATTATATCTGGGAAGGAGGAAAACAGATAGCCATATTCAAATTCAGGACACATTGACTAGATTGAGATCCTTAGCTGTAATCTGACATCCAAAAGAAGAAAGGGATCTTATGAACTGAATAAAATGTTTCTCTCAGTAGATACGAAATGCATCCAATGACAATCCAAGGAACCATAGATACCTCTGATAATAGGTACACTGCTCACCCCCTTTTTCCCCCTGGAGCCTCTCTTAGAGTTCTCCAAGGCATTTTTCTCCCTGCATCATCCTTTTGACTATGTTATAACAGACATAATGGCAAAGTTTTAAAAGTAGTATTCTGTTGGCAATTATTTAAAATATGGGAAATTTATGATATGTATTAGGGTTTCTATTACAAAGATAAAATGCCATGACCAAAAGCATCTTTTGGTCCATCTCGGGGACTTAAAGCATCTTAGAGTTCCACAGCTGTGCAAACTCCAAAGTCATGGCAGAAGCTCAATGCAGGAGCAAGGAATAATGAACAGGCTCAGAAACCACAGAGGACTTCTGCTTATTGACTTGTTCTTCATGGCTTGATCTGCCTGCTTCAACACCCGCACAAACTGGGCACTCCCACATCAATCAACCAAGAAATTGCACCGCCTAGACCAATCTAGTGATTGGCATCATCACTGAAGTTCCTTTTTTCCAAAACAATTCTAGCTGTGTCTTCTGGCAATTGTACTGCTCAATGTGTCTGACTTGTATCAAGTTGACATAAATCTACCCAAGATATATAATTCTAAATTTTAAAACATTGTATTTAATGTTGGCTCAATTTTTTTCAACTTTTATTAGATATTTTCTTCATTTACATTTCAAGTGTTATCCAGAAAGTTCCCAATACCCTCCCCCCTCCCGACCCTGCTCCCCTACCCACCCGCTCCCACTTCTTGGCCCTGGCNACTAGTTAGTTCATGGTTATTCTTCCACCTAGAGGGTTGAAGACCCCTTCAGCTCCTTGGGTACTTTCTCTAGCTCCTTCTTCCTTGGGAACCCTGTGTTCCATCTAATAGCTGACTGTGAGCTTCCACCTCCATGTTTGCCAGGCATTGGTATAGTTTCCCCAGAGACAGCTATATCCAGGCCCTTTCAGCACTATCTTGCTGGCATATGCTATAGTGTCTATGTTTGGTGGCTGATTGTGGGATGGATCCCTGGCAGCCGCAGTCATTGGGTCCATCCTTTGGATTCAGCTTCACACATGATCTCTGTAACTCTTTCAATGTGTGCTTTGTTGGCTCAATTTTTGAATAAGTCATAGCTAGAAATAAATGTGTCTTTCTTATGTGTTATCTAATAAAAGCTTTTCCATGGATGCTTCATTGTAAGACGTTTAGTGTGTATGTATGTGTTTCGTATATATGAGGGGAAGTTGTTAGAATGTGTACTGGCAGGTTTTTGTGTGTCAACATGACAAAAGCTGGAGTTATCACAGAGAAAGGATCCTCCCTTGATGAAATGCCTCCATGAAGCATTTTCTCAATTAGGGATAAAGGAGGGAGGGGCCAGCCCATTGTGGATGGTGCCATCCCTGGGCTGGTAGTCCTGGATTCTATAAAAAAGCAAACTGAGCAAGCCACGGGAAGCAAGCCAGAAAGCAGCATCCCTCCATGGCTTCTGCATCAGCTCCTGCCTCCAAGTTCCTGCCCTTGTGTGAGTTTCAGTCCTGACTCCCTTTGGTGATGAACAGCAATGTGGAAGTGTAAGCAGAATAAACCCTTTCCTCCTCAATTTGCTTCTTAGTTAAGATATTTTGTGCAGGAATACAAACCCTGACTAAAGCAGAAGGTGTGTTTTCTGAAGAATGAATACACAGCAGAATAAGTTCATGATGTTTGTAACAGCCCTTATTCATCCCAACAAGCTTGCTGACACTGGGGATGATAACTTTACCTCAAGGAAAAAAAAATCAATTAATTTTGATTTCAGAAGAGAAATAATTATTTGAGTCCTTTGATGATTTGTGTTAATGTACATTTTCAAACTATGTAAACATATTCCATATTTCATTGTTCCCTAGACTCTTTCGTTCCTGGGCTTTAGAGAAGAGCAACTCTATACTGTTATAATTCTTTAAAAACCATCTCTGCAGGCGCTACACTCTAGCATCGTGCAATTTCCTTAACAATTTCTCTTAAGTTCTATTTCGAAAGGCAAGTGGCCTACCTTCCAAGATTATACCCAAGAAGGATGCCTCAGTACTGCATATTTCAATACAAGTGAAACACATGCAGTGATATCCATTTTATACCAATTCAAGTAGGAATTCTTTCCATAAACCCACAAGTAATTTTCACTTCACCATAGTTTAATAATTGTCATGGAACTTAATCATAAGCTGCAAGAGTAAAAGTGTTTATAGCTAAGTGTGTTTGAAAACAAATCATGTTTCTAATTAGGTCAAATTGAACACAAAATCATATAGTGATTTTTAGATTCTATTTATTTGCTTTGCCTGTTAACTTTAATGACAGTAAATTAAAGGAAAAATTAGAATAGTGTGTGTGTGTGTGTCATAGAAAATGTTTTAAATCATATATGTTTATGGTGTTTTAAGAGAGATTGACTTTACAGATCTTGACAGTTTTATTGTCAACTTGACACAATTAATATGCATCTTGGAAGGGAGTGACAACAAGGGATAGTCATGACTAGGGCTGCCTGAGAGCATGGCTAGGGTTGCCTTAAGGCATGGCTAGGGCTGCCTTAGGGCATGGCTAGCGCTGCCTGAGGGCATGGCTAGGGCTGCCTGAGGGCATGGCTATGGTTATTTTCATTATTTTAGTTGAAGTAGGAAGCTTCTTCCATTGTTAGTTGCAAAATTGTCTAGTTAGGGGAACCTGAGCAGCATAAAGTTGTAAAAAGCAGAGAGGAGGACAATCCTGAAGGTCTTTATTCTCTTTCTGCTCTTGACTGTGACTGTGACTTTGACTACAAAGTCTTAGATCTCACAAGTCATACATTCACAAACTCTTTATCCCTCAAGTTGCTTTCTTCAGGGCATTTTAACACATTAACCATTAATGAAACAAATACAACCTAAGATGAGGAAATCTATTCAGGTCTTCTTATCCCACTTCCCTATTGAAACTCCCTATTTAAAACTGGTAAGACTTTTGTTAAATGTCCTTTAGCTTTAATATAAGTGTATATTATAGAATAGTATTATTTAGAAAAATTCAGAAACAGTTCAAATTATTATCAATATGTTAGTAGATACTTTGTGTTCATAATTATATTCATCTAAACTATCTAAATATTATACTATTTGTTTTAGATATCTAAAATATTATTTTTCTAAATTTATAAGTAGAAGTTTAGAAAAGTGCTTACCAAACATACAAATACTTTGCACATTCTTTCATATAAATGTTTCATTAAAAATAATCATCTCAAAAGGTATTGATTAAAGGGGGCATTCCATCAAACTCCTAAAATCCTTTATATGAAAGAAGTATAGTAAGAAAGAAATTTGTGTCAACCAAATTTTCCATAGGGTAAAATATTAATAATTTTCTTTATTTTTTTCAATGACTAATGCTGACAGAGAACTATACTAAGAAATTTCCCAGCTAAGTTTACATTTGATTCATAAAACTAGAAATCATGGCGCAACAACCATATATGTGATTTGAAAATTAAAAGGTATGTATATCTAGATAAAAGAGTTCATTATAGTCATATGCTGACTATAGATTTTATAATTTTCTATTTAAAATAGCAGACACCCATAGATGTGAAGGAAACATTTAATAGAATAATTGAATTTAAAAATTTAGTTATTTACTTATATAATTCCTGATTAATTCACAGAAAAATATTTTAAATTTAATAAATTTTAACTAAAAACAAAAGAAACAATTACAAATGCCACATCCTTGGAAATTTTTTATTTGCAATCAATATATGCCTACATATACCACAGGGAAATTGACATGTGCATATATATTTATATGTATGAAAAATGCTAGTTATAAATTTTAAACACGACTTCCTCAACTCAGTATATAAAAGCATGTATACTGGTAATATTTGGCTATTTTTCCTCATATTCACCAATGGTAAATTTGTGTTAGATTATACACTTAATTAAATCTTTTGCACCTTGTTTTATTGTGCTTTTAAATAATTGCCTTTATCAAATTGAAAATACTTAGTTCAAGTCTTTAAGGTACCATATTTTCCCAATTATATATATTCCCTTTGAATATCTGTGCCATATTTTGTAAGTTTCACATTCATAAATTTTTGTTATAATATTTTAAAATATTTTCATACATAATATTTCTTAGCACCTTTGTAATTATTTTAGGTCACATTATACAATGACTTTATACTATGATGGATAAAATTATACTGTGTGTGTTATGATTGCATTAGAATCTATTACATTTTATCTTTTTCCAGTGCCTTCTTTGTCATTGTGACAGAACATTGAACTCATATAACTAACAATCATATTATGGTCTCTAATCCATCAAATCAAGGAGAGTATGGATGTTTCTCTTGTTGATACAGTAGCTAGAAATCATTGCATTTGTTAACCAAGGCATCAAAGTCTGAGGCATATCAAGTTGTGGGCATCTAGAATAAAAGAGTTAAGTTGTGCATGCAAAGAAAAACTGCAATCAATATTCTTTTATTTTATTTTTTTTTTATTTTTTATTTTTTTATTTTTTTGGTTTTTCGAGACAGGGTTTCTCTGTGTAGCCCTGGCTGTCCTGGAACTCACTTTGTAGACCAGGCTGGCCTCGAACTCAGAAATCTGCCCACCTCTGCCTCCCGAGTGCTGGGATTAAAGGTGTGCGCCACCATGCCCGGCTGCAATCAATATTCAAATGATAATAAAGGAAAACAATTTAAATTACATAGAGAAAGTCTTAGTAATCTTGATAGATCAAACTGCTACAATATAATCTTAAACAAAAAACTAATCTAGTCCATTGGCATAATAATCTTTAATTTGTGAAGTCCATTGAGGGCAAAATGGCTGCAGACACAGCAGTGAAGGCAGAAAGCAGGTGTTAAAATGAAAGTTTAGATGAAAATAATTTCTCCGTAACAGAAATATTCAAGTTACAGCATCAAATGCGAGTGCACAATCTGCAGCAACTTATGCAGAATATCTAGATCCAATACCTAAAGAAAGAGCCTAAATTCACAATTATTTTTTATTAGATATTTTCTTAATTTACATTTCAAATGCTATCCTGAAAGTTCCCTATACCCTCTCTCCCCCCTCCTGCTCCCTTACCCACCCACTCCCACTTCTTGGCCTGTGTAAGTGAAACAAACATACATGTTATGTAAATGTTACATTTTGCATACCATAGATCATAGCTGTTTTCATAACTTGAAATGAAAAAGGGATTTTATCTGTGGCTGATGGAGCTGCCAACTTTCAGTTGATATAATGTTTGTAAGATTTTTTTTTCTTTAAATCTTGAACCTGGAGCCAACAAGATGACTCAGCAGATAAGGTGCTTGTCTTACAAACCTGGAGAAATGAATATGATTCCCAGAATGCACAAAGTGGGAGGAGAGAAATGATTCTATGCAAAGATTCTATGCCCCAGTATAGGGGAATGCCAGGGCCATGAAGCAAGAGTAGGTGGGTTGGAGAGCAGGTGGAGCAGGGAGGGGATAGGGGATTTTCGGTGACAAAACTTAAAAAGCAGATAACATGTAAAATGTAAATGAAGAAATTATCTAACCAAAAAAGTGGGAGCAGAGAAATGATTCCACAAAGTTGATCTCTGTTCAGCTCAAATTTGTATTTGTGGAATCACAGACACACCATACACACACACACACACACACACACACACACACACACACACAGAGACACACACACACACAGAGACACACACACACACACACACAGACAAATCATATACACATACACACACATTATTAGTACATACTCAGTAATAGCTTACTGTTCAATTGATATATAAATTCTTGAGCTCATTAAGAATTTTTCTAAATTTAACCATACTAAATCAGTGCAACATAAATCAAGGGATGGGTGACAGCACATATGTTTATTGAGTGGAATATATATATATATTTATTTATCAAAACGTATTGCTGAACAAACAAAAAGAACAAAAATATAGTTCAATGGATCATGTAGGAAGTTCCTGCTGTGCCGGCACACAGCTCAGAGTATGAAATCTTATAAGATCTATATCCAACCAATATATGAAGGAGAAATGTTCACTTTCAACTCCTATTACTTATGAAATGTGCCTTATAAGGTTATAAATTCCCTAGACAGTGGCTCATCTGATGGTTCTTAGTAAACTGGAAATATCCTATAAAATATTTATTATTCTGAATGTTGTTAGGAGTGTTCGTGATTTCATGGGAGGATATGTAGTTTCAAAAATAAGAAGACATTGGAAAAGTTAATGCATATATAGGTTAATGAATGAAAAGTACAGGACTTGGGGCAGGTGAGATTACTGAGGCAGTAAAGCATTTTCCAATGCCAAGCTTAAAGAACTTAGTATAATTTCTGGGAGCAACTTGGTGAATGGACACACACACACACACACACACACACACACACACACACACATACACACACACACACACACACCATACACCCTAAATAAAATAGTATAAAAAGAAAAGTATAATCCTCACTTGAAGAATATGTAAAAATTATCAGGAAAATATTAATAATAGTATAACTTAATTCAAAAGTGGTTTCAAAATGTAAGCACATTGTTTCAATTTCATGATAAATATAGCTGATAGAGAGTTGCTGTTACTGGAAGAACAAAGTAAAATTGAAATAGAAATGACTTCTGATAAAGATGCTGTTAACATTACCTAAATAATGAGAAAGGGTTATCTAAAATTACATAACTTAATAGATAAGGAAGAATGAGGTTTGACAGGTTTAGATCGTGATTTGAAAGAAATCCTGATATGAACAATATGCTTCCAAACAGCCATGCATAGTGCAGAGAAATCTGTGGATGTTGGGTTAACTTTTCTTCACATTGTATGAATGTGTGTCTCTGCATTTTAAATTGTTAATTCTTAATGGACAGAGAACTATGTTCTGGCTGGACTTCTTGTCATCTCCATGGCCAGTCACTGGGTTATCAATTCTGTAAATGCTCATCTTTCCTCACCTGGTTATATAGTAGGGAGTTGATAACCAATAGCTAGGCAGGAAGTAGCTGGCAGAGCTTCCAGAGACAGAGAGATAGAGAGTCAGAGAGACAAAAAAAGAGACAGGGGTGAGGGGAAGGAAAGGAAATACAGCCACTCATGTGGCAGGTTGTGCATTAGATAGTCAGATTAAGTTAGATGATCTAGCTGGGAGACTTCCCAGTCAAATAGCCTAGTCTTTAAGTTTATAACAGTAGTCTCCTGTCTTATTTATATTGCTGGCAGGTCACAAAATTCCTGCTATCATGGGGAAAGAAACAATTACATTAAACTTTGCTGTGCATTTTATTTGTCATATTCACCCCCTCTTCCAACAACCACCATGATCACTCTATCCTCCTCATCACCAAGACTGTCACTCCAAAAACAAAAAGACCCCGTCACCCTGATGAGACCCCGTCACCCTGATGAGACCCCGTCACCCTGATGAGACCCCATCATCCTGATGAGACCCCGTCATCCTGATGTTGGCAAAGTTTACCATGTCGGGATAGTTTCTGTGAGCTCAGGTCAAAATGGAAGATTCCCTTTATCCAGCGTGGCTTCCCTTCTCTGACCTTGTCTGAGGAACCTGACCCAGACACCCTCTACCTATGGAAGGTCATGTAACCCCCAGGAAACCTACAGATTTTAAACTCCTCATTCGCCAATAAGAACCCACCTAGAAAGTACCTGAAAGTCCTGGTCTGCCTTTCCATACAAATGAGATATTCCCAGTACTTTAAATTCCAGCCAATGATTTACGTTCACTGTGAAACCTCCTTCCCACTCTCCAAGGATCTATATAGCCCATCTCACCCTGACTAAAGTGCATGCCCAGCCACCTTTTCACTGAACACAACCTGAGAGAGCTGTTTCCTTAAGTATCCTCTAAAAGAGCTGTTACTAAAGCCCTCAGAGAAACAATGCCTTCACCTCTGTAACCTGTACTCTCTCCCAGCTGGACCAGGATCCTGCAAATTTCACCAGTTCCAGACTCCCCTTCATTCTTGAAGCCTAGAATACAGAAATCCACACTAAGTCCCAACACACATACCACATTCCAAAATTTCAGATACGATCAGTATGTCTTAGTAATAAAGTATTTTTAATAAATCTAAGGAACTTTTTAGATATGATGCTATGTCATACTTGATCTACTACAGCTGCTATAAAGTAAACATCAGTAAAGATCACTGAGAAAGGCATTCACTGAATCATTCCTATGTCATTTATCTCATAAGGTAGTCTAAAGCCAAACTCACATTCTCCAAAATAAAACTGGACTATTTATTATATACAAAAACAAATGTTCATTTCCATCAATATTTTTTTCCAGACAACAACAAATATTTGTTTCCCATGTGTTTCTAATATCAGTTTCATTGCACCGTTAGCTGCTAAGATTGTCTTTATTTTGGATATGTATTGAACCACCATCAAAACTTAAAATGCAGTAAGGTGTTTTAAGACTAAATGATTGCACTGTTTTTTACTTCGTGGGTTGAACTGATTGCTGCCTTCTATTTTTGTTATATTTATTTTTATTTTATTATTTTTTTGTAATTCCAATGGATTAAGAAGTCTTCCAGCTGGATCCAGAAGAAGGTAAATTACTTGCTCTCTGCTAAGCTGTGACACTCAATAAAGTTGTAGCTCTGTGACAGACTTATTTCTTTCACATATATGTAAAGTTGTCTAGGGAGGGCAGTGTAATTTTCTGAGTCATCAACATATTGCTTTCTGCAAGATAGCCTAAGATTCACCCCTTCTGCAAAGAAAATCACCCATTTCATAGCTTTCTATTTTTTCAGAAAAATAAAAAAGATGATTTTAAAATAAATGTGCAGAAAAGTCCAGATGAGTTGGTGCATTCCTCTGAGGGTATCAAAACCAGGATGCTACAGAGACAGTGAAGAGTTCTCATGAGCTTCCTGCTCTATGTCTCTTTATTATTATTTTTCCTCTAGCGAGAAAAGTTGACATTTCCTCTAAAACACACACTAATATGTTTGGTCAAAAAGTATTTTCTACATCCATCTCGCTGAAAATGTTGAATGAGAAAAGCAAGCATAAAATTTTCTATGTCAAACATGTGCCAAAAAAGCAATATTATGTTCAAATATAAAGAGGGTTTAAACTACCAAGAGAGTGTACTTAGAATTAGTGTAGAAGTTGTAACCATACACTGGAGAGCCAACCTTGAAATTCTATAAGACTATCAGACCTCTCATTGCACATTTATATGTGGGATGATATATGAGATATGCATTTTATATGTAATTGCACAGTGACAGGAAGTGGGCACACAAGACACTTTAATCTGAGCTTTCACAGGTCATGCTGAGGCTCAAACTACATCTCCTTCTTTGAGCTCTGTAAGTAAGTCAGAAAATAGAAGGTTTTAAACCTTATTGGATCAATAATATTTATTATCCTCTGTCAAGCAAGTATCTATTTTCTACTCAGGAAAATAATGATTAAAACTGCACCTTAAAAGGTAACTGGGGAATTCATTTCTAATCTCCCACCAGTGTTTTCCTGTGTTATTTGAAAAACAAAACAAAGAGCAGCTTATTACAGATAGGTATTGTATAAAAAATAATAAAATATAAACATACCAAGATTCATTGCAAATAAATCTCACTGGGTGACTCATTGTGGCCAATAAGTGCTAACTTTAAATGTTGTCTTATAGAAACAGTCATATCCTGTTTGGTCTTTCCATAAATGAGCAAACTAGACTCAGAGGATAAGAAAGTTACACAGAAAGCTTTCGTTAATGGTCACTATCAGGCCACAAAACTATTTGTCCAGGTTGACAATAAGAGTTACTTTTAGTGTAACAGAGGCTAGTTATTAATAACCCATCATGGTAATGTGCTTACTAGAAGGAGAATACAATTTGTGACTGGCAAAGAATTTGGGTCATAGAAATTTGGCTTCAAAGGCAAGTAAAGCAAAAGCTAATAGAATAAATGACAGTTACCACAGCATTTTCTAGTGAAGGGAAAGTGTGTGTGTGTGTGTGTGTGTGTGTGTGTGTGTGAGACAAAGGGGCAGAAACAAGGAAGAAAATAACACCATTATGTTTGAATTCTGTAATCTAGAAGCATTAATTAATATCTTACCAGTTTGATCAAATGAATAATGTAAACAGATTAATGATACATTTGCAGACAAAGGTCCTATAAAATATTCAGAGAAATAATGGCTATGCCTGGATTTCTACTCCAACGTGCATTTGTGCTTAACAGGTATTCCTTACAAATTATCAGGGGCTGTAGAGATGGCTCAGCGGTTAAGAGCACTAACTACTCTTTCAAAGTCTTGAGTTCAATTCTCAGCAAGTACATGGTGGCTCACAGCCATCTTATGAGATCTGATGCCCTCTTCTGTTATGTCTAAAAACAGCTGCAGAATACTAATATAAATAAAAATTATCAGAATTTCATGAGTTGAAAACTCTACGTGGGTAAAATAGACAAACTATCAAATGGAAAACATTCCAATAAAGGCCAGCAGTGAGCACTTATTTAACTTGAACCATAAAATGCAATGTATTTTGTAGGAATCAACATGAGGAAGTAAATTTTTAATATGCTAATATAGGGAAATGACTATCTCAGCGTTAATTTTATTCATAAGCAAAGAAGCTAAGAAAATGTAAACATCAGAAATTCAAATGGTCAATGAGTAAATTGAAATCATCTTTATAGATAAATAACCTAAGGTTCCATCTTTCCTCAGATGACAAAAAAAAAAAAAAAAAAAAAAAAAAAAAAAAAAAAAAAAAAAAAAAAAAAAAAAAAAAAAAAAAAAAAAAAAAAAAAAAAAAAAAAAAAAAAAAAAAAAAAAAAAAAAAAAAAAAAAAAAAAAAATTAATGATGGGTCAATGAACTGGCTCCTCTGTGACAATTCACAGCACACTCAGGAGTCCTTACTCTGAAGCAAATCACCTCAAATGTTTGTGCTCATGTTAAGCTTTGTCCTGAGAAACTCTGCCTCAGAACACCAGGGTCAATTAGAAGTGTTTATCCTTCCCATGAAATGAGTTTTAGAGCAGGTTTAGCATGTGGAGCAAGCACGTGGTGTAAGTCTAAGAACTTCCTTTCNTATAAGATTGTTGTGCTCCTAAGAGAAACCCTTTGTTCTTTGCCAAGTCATTGTTATATGAGTGTTTCTGGCACAATCAGCTTGTTACTCTTGATCTTGGAGACTTCTGGTTCTCTGTTTCACCCCACAGCTCTTTAGCAGTTTGCTTTTTAGCAGCTTTTGCTCTCCTCACTTATACTTAAGCAATTTAAAAACAGGGACTAGTCTTACTGGTCTCCCATACTCAGGCTGTAAGGTCATGGCTCTAATCCCCCTTAAACGTGGGACACTGGCTAGCACTCTATCTTGTTTAGAGGCCATAAGTTCCAGCAAGGTTTTCTTAGCTAAGGGACCTGAGCACTTACAGGCTTGTAGTTTTATTTGCCCTTGTGCCCCGGGCCTAGAACAGACTAACAGCTCAGGAGGAGAGAGCAGCAGTGAGATCATAACTCTGCCCTGTAGGAATTTGCCCTCCAGTTCTGGCAGGCTTTGTTGTTTTATGAATGCCTTCAGTGATTTTTAAATATTTTATTCATCTTTTGTAGTTCTTTTCAGCTTCAGGTCGGTCTCCTGCCAGCTAGGCACCACTGAAGTAGAGTTTTGTGATCAACATCAGCTTTTGTCCTTAAGTTTTATGTACATCTTTTTATGTGTATGAAAAAGTATATATGCCTTTATATATATTTAATTTGTTTAAATTATACACTGCATGTTCATGTGCAATATAAATATTACTTATGAAAATATACTTTATAAATATAGTTATTTAAGTATTAAAGAATCATAAATTTTTACACATAAATATAAGTTAAGGCAAATTTATAACTTTTAAAAATGATAATACTTTATTGCTTCAAAAAGCTTTATGCTAAAAAAGCCATTATCTTAAATTAATTACTGACCTAGTTTTATAATAATAAAGATTTTCTATGTTAATAAAGGGAGCTATTAACATGTGACATTAATTTTGAACTATCAGACATAACAATCATCAACAATTATTACAGTTGCTCTCTCTGATTCTGTACTTGCAATCTAATCATAACTGTAAAATATTATATCACTTAATTAAAATGTAAAAATGTTGTAATAATGAAGAAAGCAAAAATTCATTTCCTTTGTGTGTATCCTGAAGAAGTATAGACAAATGAGCGGCATTAGTGCACCAGCATCACTAATTTCTTATTTGTACACTGAAGCTGGAGTCCAGATTCACCTGACACAGCAGGTGGTGCATCAACATCTTTGGGTACATGGCCTGAAAGCAATTTTTTAAAAATAGATAATGGAATACCTTAATCACTATAGTGGTGGTTGGTTTTGTTTAGTCAATATTAACCATAGAATACCAACCACAACTTCATGCTCTTAAAGTTCACTATGCCATGCATGGAAGAAGCGAGGGCTGAGAGAGAATGTATATTCATTGGTAGAATGAAAGGATGCAGAAAATAGAGAAGAAAATGAAGATGGGATTAGAGAAAGAAGGAGATGTGTATATAATAAAGAGAAAGGGGGATTCAGTAAGTCGGAACACATGTATGTAGCAAAGGACAAAAATTAAACTTAGTGTCCAAGCATTATTGGAAGTGTGTATGCCACATTTTTGATGTTAAAGTATATTATCAATGCAGTAGTAGCATAAAAAGTACAATTCCTTCTAAGAAAAGCACAGGTCCTGCCTTAGCAAAGCAACCAGTGCATCTGCCTCAGCAAAACTCTGTGGAAGTCTGCATCAGATGATATGTCTAGAAACTTCCACTCAGACATAGACCATAAAAAAGCCACAGCTTTTCAAAATCCAAAGATCAACACATCATGATGTGCTCACCCCCATGAATAAGTCTACAATAGAACTCCTAAACTTATGTTTGGAGAATATCACTGGAGAGGGGATGTAAAGTATGTAAAAGCCAAAGGACCAGGAAGCCCACTGAAATTATGATTCATAGAAATGACAGGAAGCTACCCTGCCCCCATAAAGGGGAAGAGTAGACAATGACAGGAAACTTGTTGAGGTTGCCTGGATTCAGAGTCCTGAGACCCCAAGTACCCCCCTCTCCGACTCCTGAGAAGGTAGGCAGCTCCCTACTCCCTACTGGATTTTTAGCCAAACTTCCCAAATAATAATGTGGTTACATAGATGTTTTAGTTAGGGTTTTACTGCTGTGAACAGACACCGTGACCAAGGCAAGTCTTTTAAAAATAACATTTAATTGGGGCAGGCTTACAGGTTCAGAGGTTCAGTCGATTTTCATCAAGGTGGGATCATGGCAGGCATGGTGCAGGTAGTGCTGAGAGTTCTAAGTCTTCATCCAAAGGCTCCTAGTTGAAGACTGACTTCCACACAACTAGGGTGAGGATCTTAAGCCTACACCCACAGTGACACACTTACTCCAACCAGGTCACACCTATTTGAACAAGGCCACACCTCCAAATGGTGTCACTCTTTGGCCCAAGAATATACAAACCATCACAATAGCCCAAAACAGAGTTCTCCATGCTATTGCTAATGTGGTGTCTAGAGGATCTGAGGTTTAGCAAATAAGCTTCACTTTCCAGAGATTCCTCAATGCGAAAGGTATTTAATCTCTGGTTCACCCGGAGGAGTTAGTGTGAATCCATTTTTCACAATGAATAGCCAATATATGGTAAGAATAAACATGGATGCCAGTGTAGAACATGGAGAAGGCCTTCACCTACAGAGCTGCAGCCTAAGTCTCCCATAGAAGCTTCTCTGTGCTTCTATGAGAGCAAGTGCTAAGCTAAGAACAATTATAAATGAGCTAAGCCTGGGTTCCTGTTCCTCCAGACCCCCCGCCTAGTTGTGGGACATCCTGGACCCCAAGCCTTCAGACATCTTTCTTCAGCATCCCAGCTTTGACTGGATTCTCAGAAATCAGAGAACCCCAGCTTCAGCCTCCTATATCCTAGGCTGCACCCCACCCCCACCCCCAGCAGCTTCCCTACAGCCCAGCACCTTACACCAGCAGTACAGGAAGATTCAGTCAAGCACTCCCCACATTCGCCTCCCCAGAGGCAACAGGCACCTCCACATTTTGCCCTCCCAAAGGCCTGTGTCACCACCACCCCCAGCGATGGGGCAGAACGCAGGCCCATACCACAAGAACATAACAATCTGACTGTTAAAACAAAATGAGAAAAATGTTAATAACCATGTTTATGTTGAAGGAGGATTAATCATAGTGTGATATTCCTAGTATGATTAGTTGCTACCTAGGCAACTAGTTATTATGGAGTGAAGAATTAGTCTCTCCTAGGAATAAATATCATATGCGGCAATACAATATAAATAACTCATCCATGAAATTATATTTGTACAAGCAACCATGGACAGGAACACGTTGTGTGTGTGTGTGTGTGTGTGTGTGTGTGTGACTCAGTAGACCATCCACCTATATGCACACCCATATGCTCCTCTTACTTGGGAGATGGAATAGCCAAAAGTAAACCTAAATTTTCAGTACATGGAACAAAATTGACAGTAATAGAATCCTTAGCAGAAAGAAAATATACTTGTAAATTTTTTTTTCTTTCCTCTCTTTATTAGATATTTTCTTCATTTACATTTCACATGTTATCCAGAAATTTTCCCTTACCCTCCCGCGTCCCCGCCCTGCTCCCCTACCCACCCCCTCCCACGTAATGGCCCTGGCATTCCCCTGTTCTGGGGCATATAGAGTCTGTATGACCAAGGGGCCTCTCCTCCCAATGATGGCCAACTAGGCCATCTTCTTCTATATATGCAGCTAGAGACATGAGCGCAGGGGGAACTAGTTAGTTCATGTTATTCTTCCACCTAGAGGGTTGAAGACCCCTTCCGCTCCTTGGGTACTTTCTCTAGCTCCTACCTTGGAAGTCCTGTGTTCCAGCATATGCTATAGTGTTTATTGTGGTGGCTGATTATGGGAGGGATCTCTGGAAGAATGTTTTTGTTTCCCAGAAAATATAATTCTTAGTTTACTTATTTATTTCAAATATCAATTCTGGAAATCATTCTCAATTGATATAAAAAAATCAGAAAATAGTTTTTAAAACTGTCTAATCGTTAAAAAAAAAAAAAAAGTGTTCAACACTCTTTCAGTGTTAGTGTGATTTTAAGATAGTACAACCACCCTGGAAATCAGTCTGGCAGTTCCTCAGAAAATAAGATATAGCATTACCTGAGGACCTAACTATACCTCTCTTGGGCACATACTCAAAAGATGATTCAACATATAACAAGGACACATGCTCCACTATGTTCAAAGCAGCCTCTTTTTTTTAAACAACCAGAAGCTGGAAACATTCAAGAGGAATGGATACAGAAAATGTGGTACATTTACACAATGAAGCACAACTCAGCTATTAAAAACAGTGACTTGCAGGCAAATGGATGTAACTAGAAAATATCATCCTGAGTGAGGTAACCCAGTCACAAAAGAACACACATAGTATGTACTCACTGATAAGTGGATATTTAGCTAAAAGCTTCAAATACCCATGATACAATTCACAAACCATATGAAGCTCAAGAAAAAGGCAGACCAAAGTCCTTAGAAAGGGAAATAAAATACTCCCAGGAGGTAGAAGACGGGAGGGATTTTGGAGGCAGAGAGAAGGGGGAAGAGAAAAGAGGGGAGGATCAGGAATGAGAGAAGAAGATGATATACAGAGGGTCAGGAAATGAACAGAGGTATGTAGCAATGGGGCATGAGGAACTGGGGGTAGCCACCAGCAACTCCCAGATGCCAGGAAAGCAAGAGGCTCCCAGGACCCAATGGGGATGAGATTAGCTAAAATGCCCAACAAAGGGGAGGGAGAACCTGTAGAGACCATATCCAGAGGTTAGGCAAGGCTCCCGGTTGGGGGATGAGGCCACCTACTCATCTCCAAATTTTTTAGCCCAGAATTGCTCCTGTCTAAAGGAACTACAGGGACAAAGTGTGGAGCAGAGACTGAAGGAAAGGCCATCCAGAGACTGCCCCACCTAAGGATCCAACCCATACACAGACACCAAACCCAGACACTATTGCTGATACTAAGAAGGGCTTGCTGAGAGAAGCCTGATATAGGGGTCTCCTGAGAAGCTCTGCCAGAGCCTGACAAATACAGAGGCAGATGCTCAGAGCCAACCATTAGACTGAGCATAGGGACCCCAATGGAGGAGTTAGAGAAAGGACTGAAGAAGCTGAAGGGGTTTGCAACCCCATAGGAAGAACATCAATATCAAACAACCAGATTCCCCAGACCACCCAGGGACTAAACAACCAACCATAGAGTACTCATAGAAAAGTCCATGGCTCAGGATGTATATGTAGCAGAGGATGGCCTTATCTGGCATCAATGGGAGGAGAGGCCCTTGGTCCTGTGAAGGGTGGGTACACCAGTGTAGGGAATGTGAGAATGGAGGGCAAGGGTGGGTGGGTGGGTAGGGGAATAGAAGCAATGGGGAGGGGGGAGGGGATAGTGGGTTTGCAGAGGGGGAATTGGGAAAAAAGATATCATTAGAAATGTAAATAAATAAAATAACCAATAAAAGAAAAAAAAGTGTTCAATTTCTAATATTATCAAGATATGCACTTTTAGATATTTTTCATTTCTTGTTTTTGTTTTTGTTTTTATATTTTTCTTAATAATTATTCTCAGAGTGTCTAAAATGATAAAGACAGTGAAGAACAGCCTTTTACTTCAAAAATACGAGACATTCTTAGCAACCCATGTTATCTTTTCCTTACTGGTATCAAAACAGACTTCTGATCTTGGACAGATGGTAAGATCAGAATAATAAGGTCTAGAAAGTCAAGGCTATATTGTAAAATTAACTAACACTCACAAGTGAGCTTTCTATGGAAATTATAAAACAAAAGGGTTCACACTGTTACCAAACAAATAATGGTCATTTCTATCTTTATCCAATACAAAATTTCCTACCCTTTGATATTATTGGTCTTAGAATAGAACTCTTATGGGTTGCACCTCTATGAAAAACAAACAAACAAATGAAACTATTTTAAAACCCTAGTGTCATCATAGAATATTTATCATGCACTTCTTTTGTACCACAGACTGTCCTATTGAATGGGGAGTTGCCCTCACTGTAAGGCTTAATAAATCCAACTTATTGTACTCTATGATGCTGCGAAATAATGACAAAATGTTCTGAGTGAGGCTTCCCTTGTAAAGAAATACCTGCACATGCCTTCCTTTCCACTTCAATATTGCTCCCTTAAAAACTGTGAAAGAGGAGCTTTGTAAGAGGCAATATTTATTTTATATAATCTATTATATCTCTAAGTCCTGAAATGGGGACATTTTTAAAGTGAAAAACTTATAATCTGTAGCAAGTATTTTTAAAGGACATTTCTTAAGCCCTTTTTACTAGCTAAAATTATAGGTTAATTATCCAAATCTCTTGATAATATTCATTGCCTCCAGGTATGTTTAACTTCTTTTGGAAGTGGTTTAAATTGTAGAACAAAAAAGAAGACAAGCAATTAGATGTCCTAAAGTAATTTTATCTCCTAATCTTTTCATCAAAATAGATTTGAGAGAAGAGAAATAATGGAGAGAATAGTGAGAATTATAGCTCACATGATTAAGCACTATTATTGCAAGCTAGGCATGCAAGATTCAAATGTTCAAATGTTTATGAATTTTGGAAAAATATTACTTTTTTTCTCAAAGTTTGGGATGTTTTCAGACCTCACTTTTGTGTTCAATATATCTAAAGTACTTTATTAGTGTTTTATAAATTATTTCATGAGGAAAATTTTGCAAGGTAATTTTGAACAAGCTGAGGTATTCTAACAAGTGAACATTGGTTAAAAAGTACTGTGATACACATTTAATACTAACACATCTTTTTCTTATTTATGAAATGTAGGGCACTGATTTACCTCCTCAAATCTGTCATTAAAAGTAACAAATATATTCTTGTGAATCCATAAGTATTATTTGTGCTAATGAGGTATGCATGATGTTCTTCAAGTTATTGCTACTAGTGATGAATATCCATGTCTACTCTCTGCCCTCCTGGTCCCACCAACAAGGTAATAGATGATGTAGAAAATATAAACAGAAGGTTAATTTATACTGTTTTGCTTTTGGGATACTTGATAGAATACCAGAGAAGTGTAGTTACATTTCTCTTGAAACAATGTTGTCCTCTGAAATTCTATAACAATATTAAAACCACTGGGAAACATAGCCCAGTAGTTTTAATATTATGGATAATCTGTTAATAATGAAGCATTGCCATAGGATAGCAACAGCATTCCCTTTCTCAGGGCAGTGGTGGGTAAATGTGTTATACTTTTGTCCTAAAGGTCTCATATCTTTTCCTCAGAAATAGAACCATATGCAGAGATAACTCTGGATGATACTAAAATTCTGAAGGGGTATATTTCTAAGCATTTACATCAATAAACAACTGTGTGGAGGTTAAAACACTCTCAGAATCACAATTTGATTGAAATGATACAATCTAGATAAAATATTCATGAAATTCTTTGTGATATTTAATGAGAAAGCATGAAGTTAAATAGGAATGTAAAATAACCTTCTGCTACATATATATAGAAAGAGTGACACTACGTCTTCGGTAGAGAGGTTATCACCAGTATATGCTTGCATTCCTTGAGTTTACTATTTCACACACAAAAATACAAGATCATCTATTACTTACCACATGTCATCATAAGTGATTTAACTAACTACAATCTCACTCTTCCCTAAATCTGAAGTTAGTATGACTAATTATTTCTGATCTTAGAACTTTTTTTTTGTCCTGATAGTTTTCTAGCATTTTCCTTAAGAAGCCAAACAAATTTTGTACTTGAACAATTTCTAGTAAATTTAGTTTCTAGGCCATAATAATTTCTGGGATGTTATTTTAATTAGAAAATATACAGTCAGTTGGAATAAGAAGAAATATTTTATATATTGTTTTATACTTTAAGTGAGGAGCAAACAGTAAGGAGATGGAATCCTTTGCACAAAGTCACCTACATTTAAGCAGCTTACAGGAATCTAATTGAGAATTATATATGTGATAAGAACAAAATAAATATGTCCTCATATTATTATATTCACAAACTTTCACAACATAGTGAATTCATATACAATTTCCTATGTTGAAATATACAAATAGGAAAATTAGAAATATCTTACAATATATTTGAAATGTTGAAATAATTGTCATGAAATTAAATACATGTGTTTATCTAAATTAGCATAATTGTAATAAATCACACAGCCATGCATATGCCATTAGACAATCATGCAACAGGGAGATGATCTGGAATGAAACCCTCAAAGATCAAAAGAATACAACACAAAATTTATCCTGTCAACAGAAATGTAGGCACAGGGATGGAGCAGAGACTGAGGGAATGGCCAACTAATAACCAGCCCAACTTGAGACCCATCCCACGTGAAAGCATCAATTCCTGACACTAGTAATTACAATCTGCTATGCTTTTAGATAGGAGTCTAGCATGGCTGTCCTCTAAGAGGCTCCACCCAGATACTAACTCAGACAAATGTAGATACCCACAGCCAAATAGTGGATGGAGCTTGGGGACCACTATGGAAGAACAAGAGGAAGGGTTGTAGCTTCTAAAAGGATAGAAACTGAATCAACTGCCCTGGAGACCTGGGGCTATCAAGAGTCTGAACCTTCATGAACCTTCAACCAAAAATCATGCTGGACCTAGGACTCCGTGCACATATGTAGCACATGTGCAGCTTGATATTCATGTGGAACCCATAGTAAGTGTTATCCCAAACACTGTTGCCTGTCTGTGTGATATGTTCTTCTACCTTGGCTGCCTTGTCTGGCTTCAGTGGGAGAGAATGTACTGACACTCAGAGAGACTTAATGTGCAAGGGTTGGGGATAGCCAAAAGGGGCCTCCCTGCTCAGATGAGAAAGGGGTGGGGACAAAGGAGGAAAGGTGTTAGGAGGGGAGTGAATGAGAGGGAGAAAAGGAGTGGGATTTAAAGTGAATAAGTAAAATAATAATGATAGTAATAGTGCCAAAACAAAACAAACAAAAAAATAATTAAACATTCTATTCCATGTTTAATTTTATTTTGCAAGAAAGCTATGAACTTGTAGTTTTAGAATTTGCTTCTCAAAGTTTGCAAAGCTGCACAAACTTATGGCATGAGTGACTTTCTCTACTAATTTTTAAATTAAACTTTATCTTCATAAGACAATTATACTCCTAGAGAAGCCAAGTATTTTCAGCTCAGTTTGTATTATTGTCCTATTTGAAGTTAATAGACAGTCCTACTGATGATAATGGAGACAGCCAGAGGGTCCATTCTAACTATAGTTTAATCATTTAGCTTCCCAAAGTCCAACATATAGGTAACAAACTAAGTGTTGACATTATTCTACCCATTTAGTCCTCAAAAAACAGTTCATAGTAAATGGAATAATAAGTAGTTTTCAAGAATAAAGTTTCCAGTTTGGGGAGACTTAGTACTTATAATCACATTATATAATGAATGTAAGTGACCTCATTTTTAAAAATGCACAAGAAATCATTTAAGTAGCTAGAGACCAATTTATGAATACTGTAAGGTGACAATATGAAAGGAAATAAAATGTGCTTTGATAATATCATGAGTGGACCACTAGTAGTGAGTTCCTTCATTTCTAAGGGCTCTAATCCAAAACTGGTTCTCCATTTGTTTGGAGCACAAAGATCTATATCCTAAAATGTATTTTGCATTAAGGGAATAAAACCCCACTTGTTTCTCAAGTGCAAAACCAAGTGATTTTTTTTCCAGTAATAGAAATTGGTTTTGTTGTTGTTGTTGTTGTTGTTGTTGTTGTTGTTTTGTATTCTTACAAAATAAAATTTGATGCATTTTAAAATGAATTCAAAATTTAATGAATAATCCACTGTTGGATTCTGCAAAAGGCAAATGAATAATAAACTTGCTTCTTATGCTTCTCTGTGTTCAGTAGCTTAATGGCATTTTTCAGTTTAGGAAATGTAAGATGATAGTAATCTAAAGATTTGCAATTCCTTGGCCTTTCTTCCTGCTGGACTCTATCCCTTCAGAAGGCTTTTTATAAAAACGGAATATTCATTTTATTTTAGAGTGAACCTCATAAGTTGATGAAGCACAGAGTGGGGTTTTATGCTGACTTCAAAAATAGTTGTATTTTATTAAAATTTTTCTCGTTCAGCATTCTTAGGGGTTCCTCAACCTCTGAGAATGTGTACTTTGCAAATATCAATTGCACCTTTGTCATTTAGGAAAAGTCAATTCGTAATAAGGCATGCATTGTGAAAGAATGTGCATTATAAAATATTCAATAAAATATCATTATACTTTCATTTTGGAGAACATTGCATGTTCTTTCATCTATAGGTAGCATGTACCTACTACAATGAAAAGATTAAATATGTAAAGTTCATTTAACCTCATTTCAAATACAAAAGGTTACATGAAAATTGTTATCCATGAATTTATTTTTAATTTCAACAAATACATTCAAAACCATAATTTTTGTGTATTTAATATGTATTTTAACAAATGCTTACATGAATGTAAATCATTTGTAATTTTAACATACGTGAAACAATCCCAATTTCTAACTTACAATTCTTTTGTAGTTTTTCTTTCTTCATTCTTCAAATAGTTGAAAGTTTTATATATTTATATAAACAATTCTGTCTCACTCAATCTTCATATACATTATATATAAAAGTATACACACACACACACACACACACACACACACACATATATATATATATATATATATATATATATATATATATATATATATATTAGAGAGAGCAAGAGAAAGAAAGAGAAAACATAAATTTGTGTAAAGAGGGAATTGGGTAGGGTCTGAAAAAAGACAGGGGAAGAAAAACATAATCAAAACATATTATATAAAACTTTTTATTAAAAAGAAATTAAAAATAAGAAAAAAGGTTTTGGACATTTAAATTCTATTAGCTTTTCCTTTATACCTCTCATTCTGCTGTAACCTTTCGTTCACTAGGCAAATATACCTTTTAATATCTTCATGATTGTAGACCACATGGTAGGGGAGCAGGGCGGGGATGCGGGAGGGTAAGGGAAAATTTCTGAATAACATGTGAAATGTAAATGAAGAAAATATCTAATAAAGAGAAAAAAAAAAAAAAAAACATTAACCGGAGGTTACTTGCTTCAACACGGGCTTAAAGAAAACAACTGGACAAGGATGGGAAGAAAGTGAGTCTTAAGATGGAACCTGCTCAGGGTCAAGTGCACTAGGCAGCCAAGAGGCACCACACTTCCTGCAACTCTAGCTTTGTTTTCTTTTGTCTTTAAATTTTTCTTTTTCCTTTCATTTTCATTGATTCTTGTCATTAGTAATATGATTAGAACTTTAATTTGGCAAATAATCAACTGATTGGTTGTTTGATTGATTGGTTGCTTTTCACAGCAATAGGAGATGATCCTCGTATTTCCTGTATGCTACACAAGAGTTTCAGTATTAATCTGCAGCCTGAGAATTAAAATATTCCCCACTGACTAAGGTAGTTTACTTTTAATCATACTGTATTATATATTAAATATATACTACTGAGGAACAGATAGCAATGTCTTTGAATTAGGACACCATATCTATGTTCTAAGTAGATGTTTCTAGATATTTTGCTTTATAATAGTTTTAGTGTGATTTTTTTTTTATTATTGGAACAAGAGAGATTTATTTTATTTTTCTCTTTTTGAAAATAGAATGTTTTGTCAGAGTGTATCCTGACTGCTGTTTTCCTCCCTCTATTCCTTCATGTTGTTCCCTATCTCCCTCTTATCCAGATCTACTTCCTTTCTGTCTATTTACCAAACATAACAAAATACAATAATATAAAACAAAAACCATCACATGGACAAGGCAAATCAACAGAAGGAAAAGAGCCCCAAGAAAAGGCATGTGGCTCTTAAAAGTTTTAAGAATGTTAAATTTTATGTTTCTACTTCCTTTAAAATGTGTTTAATTTTGACTATAAATTTACGATCAGTTTAAGATAAGAAGCTACCATAAAAGTGTCAATTATGCAATTATTTGGTAAAGATTGGATCAAGTTTCCTATGAAGCTAGAGAATTGCTACTTACATTAGAGGGTGCACGTTTTCTTTCCTGCTCTCTTAATTGAGCACAAATCAGTCATAAAAAGTAGGAGATAGCCTGGTTTTATTCAAATTAAATTTTATTAATGAACAATTACATATGAATGTCATACAAATTGTATTTGTCACAGAGGATTTTTTTTTAATTGTAACTTTTCAATTATTGAAACAAACAAACAAACAAAGCACAGGTTTGAGTCTCAGTCCAGAACCGTGTAGCGGGATTGGGCAGAAGCCTACAGAGGCATGTGTAGACAGCAGAGAAAGGCAGACTGGAAGGTAGAGAGGGATAGCCTGCTCTGAGGAGCCTGTGATGCTACCTAAGGCAATAGTGATGCTCTGGTAAGCCACCAAGAGGCTTGTTTCAGTCCATGGCTCTGCAGCAGCAGGCTTCTTCACCTAAAAGGCAAGGTAGATGTCTCTGGTCACTGCTGATGTCTAAGGGCTGTGCAGAACTGGCCAGTCCCTAACCCGGGCATTGTGAGAGGGGTGGACTGGAAGATAAGAGAACAGGAGATTTGTGCCTTGCCAGCTGCAGTACTCAGGAGAGTGGCTGCACCTAGCCTAGGAAGCAGAGTAGAATTGATGCTGGTTTCTGGAGTGCTGGGAGCTAGCCCTGAGAGTGGAAGCATGTCTGCCATGTGGTGGTGTGGGCTAGAGAGAGATGTCACCTTCCTCCTTCCTTTGCTCCCTATGCCAAGTGGGAGAGCTGGCTCTGAGGGCATGAGATCAGAAGAGATGTCCTTGTCCCTCACCAGCTGCAACACTTGGGAGAGCAGAACCTACACCTAGCCTGTATAAAACAGTAGACCTTCCTTGCCTTGGTTGTATGGGTTGTGGGTGACCAAGTTTCTAAGGCATGAAATCAGCAGATCTGACCCTGCATATTGCCACGTGAGGCATTGCGTGAACCAGCCAGGCCAGTGCTAGAGAGTTCATGATGGTGGTGTGCCATTCAGAAAGCCAGCAGGTTTCCCAGCTCAGATACCACACAGGCCCAGATCTAGAACTTTGAGTTGCCCCACTCTAATGTCTACTACATTGAAGAACTGCTGGAGTGCATGACAGAATGAGTTCTTTATGTCCAAAGGTGTGTGACACAAGACAACAACGTGATATTCAAGAGAATACCTGTGAGAATCTGGTATTGATAGTATAGCAGAAGCCAGAGGCCTCAAACCAGACCAGTGACTCATTGCAATGAATACTTGCAAGCAAAGTGTGCACAAAAGAGTATACTGTGGGACACACTTGTATATTACAGCTTCGACAAGGTTGTTTTCTTTGTTTGCTTTACGGTGGGGAGTTTTAAGGGCAGAAAGTGGTTTCAAAGGGACAGCAAGATGTGTGGGATTGAGGTACATAATGTGAAAATCAGAAATAACCCATAAAAAGTTAAATAAAAATTTAAAGAGCAGGTTGATAAGATAGCTATGCTAGTGAATGCGGTTGAGGGTCTTCAAACCTGAATCACAAAGATGTACAGTACTGAAGAAGACAACTCCTGTGAATTATAACCTTCAACACTCACAGTGTGACACATGCACACACAAACCCATGTGCCCATGTATTCAAGCACATGGGTGCATGTACACACACACACACCCACACACACACACACACACACACACATACAACTTTGAAATGTAATAAAAATGCTCAAAAGTGAAAACATAGTCAAACTTGTTAAATTCTGCCTGACTTTCCTACTGCCACTTTAGAAAGATGTCATAATTTCAGGGCTTCAAAACACTAGAATTGTATTCTCTCAGAGTTCTGGAAAGAACCAATGTGAAAACGATTTCACTAGGCAGACATGAAGGTGTTGGCAGAACTTTGATGCCTACAGAAGACATGGCAGGGTTTCATTCTTCTCCCTTCTCCCTTCCAACATCTCCTGGCATTTGCTTTAGTCTCTTCATTTTCCTCTTCATAATTGGTCCCTAGTGTGATGTCCTTCCCTCTGCCAGCAAGCTCTACCTTCTACCAGCAGTATCTTTCTGGTTGCTAACCATTTCTGGTATGCTTTATTAAAGAAAGGCCATGAAAGATATTTTTCCTGGATTTGATAAACAAGATTTTCCAACAAGAAAGAGATAGATACTCCAGAAGCACAAAACAGCATTAATGTAGGTTTAGAAGTGAACATTGAATAAACAGTAACAAATTATAAAGTGCATTTGGCTGTCAGCAAAGTTTAGTTCATTGGGGAATGATGTAAAGAGAGAGACCTGTGAGTTGAGAGACTGCAGAGGCAAGCACAGCAGAAGTGTTATTATAAGTCAAGCTAAAACTTCTAATGGCAATGATTTCAAAATGTGGGTAGATACATGGTTGCTCTGGTTTAATTTGTATGTTCTTTAAATTTATCAGTATGTACCAGTGATCTTCCTGGCATTTACAGGGTTTCCAAGTCTGGAAGGCATCAATGGGACATTGGCAGCTGGCATGGCAGAAGTTGCAAGGGCTGGGGCAAAAGTTGCTTACTTTTGGTGATATTTACCTTTTTAAAACTCTTTGCTATCTTAAGGCCAAATGCCACTGGTTTCTAGTAATTGACTCCTGCTGTGCTGTAGTAAGCACTAAAAATTTAACTATGCTTAAATAAGTGCTAGGAAAACTTAACATTTTCCTACTATTCTGTGCTAAAACCTTAACTCTTTTTTTATTGTTCGGTGCTTAAATAAATGTTAAAGTCTGGTGAGCTAACACATGCTGTTTAACAGCCAGGGATTGAGTAAAAGGATCTACTGGTAGTGTTCCTTTCTCTGGTGAGCCATGCAGAAGCCATTTGACAGAAAGGGAGTTTGTTAACTCTTTTGAACCAGAGAGAAAGGAAAGGAAAGGAAAGGAAAGGAAAGGAAAGGAAAGGAAAGGAAAGGAAAGGAAAGGAAAGGAAAGGAAAGGAAAGGAAAGGAAAGGAAAGGAAAGGAAAGGAAAGGAAAGGAAAGGAAAAGAAAGGAAAAAGTCACTAACAGAGACCACACACATGCTGGGTGAAACAGAAAATGACTGTGCCCATATATTTGGGTAGATGGCTGGATAGATGTATAGATATATGTATGTATGTATGTATGTATGTATGTATGTATGTATGTATGTATGGATGGATGGATGGATGGATAGGGCACAGTCTCCAAAGCTACCAACATTATTTATTTTCTCTGGTCTTTTCATATTTTCATAGACAAAAGTTCTTTACAAAATTACCTCATAGATAAATGTAAACAAAATTGGAGTTACAGTAAGATGTTGATATTTAGTTCAAAGCAGTGTTTCATTCTATATGCTTATTAAATATTCAAAGCAACAGTTTCATATTGCCTGGCTTTATTATAGTGTGCAATCCTTGGATCTGACATAGAATGCATGTTTTTTATTTCTTAATTGCAAATTTGTTCCAAGCCCATTCTCTTTTTAGTGAAATTATTAAAGCTCATTGTATTCCCTTTTGCACAGCCTTTACTTAATATTATGGAGAGTGGGCACATTCAATTGCTGATTCTAACTTTATTACATGTTTTTAGTAAAACAACTCAAACCATCTCTTAAAACTTTCTTCCTACGAGTATTTGAATCAACTTAGGAACTCTTTACAATCATTAATTGATCTAAACAGCACTAATTAATGAAAGTTCATTTTTAGGTTAGTGTGCAGGAAGTGTGCTCAATAGGGTAGGCTAATGCCTAGGACTTCTTTAACAATATAAGAGTGACAGGAAAGGCATATCAACTCAAGAAGCCATCCTGAAATGGAGTCTCTTAGGAACTTGCTAGGCTTAGCCTTTCCTAGAAAGCTCCTGACAAATATGGAAACAATAAAATTGGTTATTGCAAATAATCCTGGATATATTTAATGTTTCTTCCCAAGGGATGAGATAATAAGCAGACATAATAGATTATATTATCCTTGACTATACTATATTACAAATATTTGAGAGGAAAAACATATGAAGTTAATATAGATAGCATTCAGGAATCTGAGCATACAGAACTCAGACAAGAATGGCAGTGGTAAGTAAACACCTGGCAAATGGCTAAATGCATCATCTTGTACATCAACTTGTTTAAAAATATTAGATAGTTCATAAGTTATAGTTGATGACATAGTTACCTACGGTGGGGCTCTAAGAAGAGTAATGAAGCTTGTACCAGATACAGAACAGTAGTTTACTAAAGCAACTAGACAAAAATGAAACAGTTAAGCCCTTAATCAATTTCCACGAATATATTCTATGCACAAAAGGCTGCATATAGAGAAAGGAAGGGCACCGCCTACTCCGTTTTTACCAGTGTAAGATCGTGTGGAACAGTGGTTCTGTCTTTGAGCCGGTGAAAGCCTTCTGCACCTTTTCACATACTATAGTATGGGTAGATCAAAATGTGTTGAATGACTGGGTACAAAGTCAGAATTTTAAATAAATAAATAAATAAATAAATAAATAAATAAATAAATACATACATACATACATACATACATACATACATACATACATAAATAGAATTTTTTCAATTTTATGGTTCCCTCTTTTTTATTTTATTTTTTAAATGTTTTTTATTAAATATTTTTATTTACATTTCACATGATATCCCAAAAGTTCCCTATAACCTCCCCCTACCCTGCTCACCTACACGCCCACCCCTACTTCTTGGCCCTGGCATTCCCCTGTACTGGAGCATATAAAGTTTGGGCCTCTCTTCCCAATGATGGCCAACCAGGTCATCTTTTGCTACATATGCATCTAGAGACACGAGCTCTGGGGGAACTGGTTAGTTCATATTGTTGTTTTACCTAAAAGGTTGTAGACCCCTTCAGCTCCTTGGGTAATTTCTCTAGCTCCTCCATTGGGGGCCTTGTGTTCCATCCTATAGATGACTATGAGCATCCCCTTCTGTATTTGCTAGGCACTGGCATAGCCTCACTTGAGATAGATATATCAGGGTCCTTTTGGCAAAATCTTGCTGGCATATACAATAGTGTCTGGGTTTTATGGCTGATTATGGGGTGGATCCCCGGATGGGGCAGTCTCTGGATGGTCCATCCTTTCGTCTTAGCTCCAATTTTTGTCTCTGTAACTCCTTTCATGGGTGTTTTGTTTTCTTCAATAGTAATACTGGAAGAAGAATCTACTTTTTAAAAGCTGCATGTTTTTACTTAAGGATGGGATTGCTAAGCTGTGAATATAAATAATGCATTAGCAGAGAGGCAGCTTACCAACAAAAATTTTTGACATTGTCAAAATCCAGTATGAATAATCAAAGAGGTCAAATTATTTGGGGACAAATTTAATTGTGAAAAATATATAATTTCTGCCTTATATTAATTTCCTATTGACAAATATGTGTTAAGTTGTAACTATGGAGTAAAATGCAAACATATTCTGAAGAGGTAGAGATGTGAGAATTTTGAAGCCTTTCCTAGCAGAAGCTGAAGAGCACAATCAATCCAAATTGAATGACAATGAAGAGACAAAAGCAGGATCTTAGAGCACAGTATTTTCTAATATTTTAGAGAACATGCTTAAATAGACAGAGCAGATGCCATTTTAAATGTCTGAGCTTCATACCAAAGTACCTTGTCAGAGTATAATTGTATAGATCAGACAAGATTATACCATGTAGAATTAGAAAACTGCACATCCAACAACCACAAAGAGTAACACAGAATGCTTTAATCATAAGCAAATACAGAGATACCAGGGAATTAACACAATGTAGTAAAATACTATGACTTCATTATGCCTTTGCACAATTTTTAATTAATTTTTTAAAATCAACTTTATTATACAATAGTGCATAAGCTAATCCTTATTTCAAAGAGCTTGGGTTTAGGGCTGTGACAAATATTGATGAACTCCAAGCTATATTGCTAGATCAAAGTTTCAGCATATGGTCTGGTAAATATACAAAGGTGATAAAATAGGAAGACATCAGGAATATTGATTTAGGATAAAGGGAGGAGGACCCTTGCCAAACATGAATTAAAGATTTGCAACTAGCTTTGGCAGAGTAATTAGATATATCTATCTTCAGGGATGACACAAACATGCAGTTTTTCAGTTTTCTATCATACTCCATTAACTAAAAGATTTAGCTTTCAACTGCATTTATAAAGCATTTATAAAGCATTGCACAACTGACCTCAGCAACAAAACATCCCAAGTTTAGCAAATTAAAACTTACTTGAAGTTTGACAAAAAGACAAAAAAAAAAAAAAGCCCTGCTTTGTTCTAGCCAGTTTTCCCCTGACTGTATTTAATTAAAGAGTCCATTATTCACAGCGTGTCCATTAATTTCCTGTGGACCAAGTGTGAAATTTCTCTCTAAAGCTGAGTGGGAAGCTCTGGCCATCAGTAGAGATAAATTGGCTCAAGTTGCTGGGAAAATTAAAGTCTTTGGTCAGAAAACAAAACAGGTCAATAATTTAATGTGTTGCCATTGATCCATGGGTATTTGCATTTCAAATCATATTTTCAACCAGGTGAATGATTCTCAAAGAATGTAATCACTATTTCTAGAAAAATGAATAAATAGCTCAAGTTGACCACAGCCAGAAAAACTATGGCCAGCCTTTTTTTTTTTTTTTTTTTTTTCCTCAGCAAAGGCAAGGCAATAATATTTTGTGAAATCCTACTGAGGGTTTGTTTGTTTTGGTGACACTGTAAATGGTATTCTTCAATTTTAAAGGAGGTAATATTGCTACTAGAGATATGAAGTGCAGACCAATAATCTTCCACAACACAGACCAAACATATTCTAAAAGTTTATTTTGTCAAGTGACCACTCCCACTTAGGAATGTTCACATATGAAAACAAAAACCAGCTGTCAGGTAGCCAATAAAGTGCTTTGACATCTTTAGAAATGCATGTATCTATTATTAGCTAATACTGAACTTTCATACTTTAGAACTATGAAAGAAGTCTGATAATGGCTAAAGGAATAGGAAGGAATACGTTGATTTGTGTTCAAATGGATAAGGCTTTCTTTTGTAGTCTATGAAAAAACCGAAGAAGGAGCTAAAATTAAAAAAAAAAAAAAATAGCTAGGAGGAGAGTATGACAAAGTATTTGCTGAGTGAGTGTATCTTGATTAGTCTAAAGTATGAAGCTCTCCTATTCCTAGTCATGGGGTCCATGCAGGACTGACGAATTTCTCTGCATTAAATCATTCTACCCTCATAGAAACACAGTGAGTTAAATACTAATAGGTTCACTTTGCAGATGAGGAGCTAAGCTTCTTGTAAGCCTATAGAACATGACTATGTCACCTGTATTTGAGTGACCTACAATGTGAATCAACAGTGTGAGTTTTAGGTCACAATATGTTCTTTCAACATTAGCTGTCATTCAACTAGCAAATCTTTGCACTGATTTCATATTTTCTTTCTCTTCTTGTAACACGTACACAGATTGCATAAAAAGGTGAATATATTTAGCTTTGGTGAGCAGGAATACTCTTACTATTATATTTCTAAGGGAAGTGGGTTTTTTCAAGCAATATATATATATATATATATATATATATATATATATATATATATATAATGTATACGTATATATCACTATGTATAATGTGCTATGATATATCTATCTGCATCTATCTCTATCTCTATTTCTCTCTATAAATCTCTTTCTCTATCTATACACACATATATCCTTCTGTAGGCAATAAAATTGAGTCCATGACATTGCACAAATATTTTGCCACCACTTTCTTAGCTTCTATAATTTTACAGTAATATTTAATACCA
The DNA here is from genome assembly GCA_902729485.2 of Mus minutoides. Lineage (NCBI taxonomy): Eukaryota > Metazoa > Chordata > Mammalia > Rodentia > Muridae > Mus > Mus minutoides. The sequence goes on along the minus strand of LR752108.1, from coordinate 14,211 downwards.
TTCACATTAACTTTAAAATGACATATTAAATTTTAAAATATTTAATAACAAGATGCTTATGATTGCATTTGTCAGTCTACTTCAGGTAATTTCAAATGTATCAATTTAATAGCTAAAAAAATCTGGATCAAAATTTTCTACCAAGTCACTAGAGCCAGGGAAGAAGGCTGGAGTAGCAGCAGGCCTTCGACTCTTGTGTGGAGGATGGTCCATATACAATCCACAAGTCTCCCAACACCCAGCACACAACCTGCTGCAGTCTATCTTCCCCAATCCCCCTCATCTTCAGTGAACCACATTGTTCTTTCTCTCCTAACCCCCTTCCCTATACTTATTCTCTGGGAAACCAGAGACTACTCTGAAAAGGAAAGGAGATATTCAAACAGGCCTTTTCTATGAGAGAGCCCACCAGCATCACCTAGAAAAGAACCACATAAGCCAGCAAAGCAGGTAGGTAAGTGGTATATCTTCACTCTCCTTCCTCTCCTCTATATCTAACTTCCCAGGCTAATCCTCAGCTCTACTAAGGCTACCTCGATGCCAAGGGACTCAGCAGATCCTGGAGGAACTCCCTGGTTTCCTTCTTTCTGTTGATACTCTCAAATAGTCCTCTTTCCTAAGTGTTAACTACCAATACCTAAGATCTCATTTTACATGAAACCTTCAGTGTCTATACCCATAAGAATCCCGGAATAATTTCTTACAAGGTAACACACAGCTACCATATTTTCTAAGATCCAAAAGGGCCACAAAAATCAGGGAATGAAACACACATTGAAAAGAAAGGACCAGATGTCAGCACCTGGAATGACAGTATTTCCAAACACATAGGCTTAGACAATAACATAAAAACAAAATCATTCAAGAACAGCCAGACAACGTGTCTTCACTAGAGGCCAACAACCCTAGCACGATAGGCTCTGAGTATTGCACCATATATGAAGCACAAGACCAAGACCTTTTGAAAGCTCTTGTGAAGATGATAATGTCTCTTAAAGAAGAAATGAATAAATTTCTTAAAGAAATTTGTGTAAACCTAGTTGTAAAAAGTGGATAAAGCAATTCAAAATGTGAAAGTGTGATTAGAATAAATAGAAAATCCAAACTGAAGGAAATCTGGAAATGAAAATTTAGTAGCTGAAACAGGAACCTCAAATGCAAACCTCACTAGGAGAATAAGAGATAGAAATGAACATCTTAGCCATTGGATACCTAATAAAAGAAATGAATACCTTGATAAAAAGAAAATGTTAAATCTAAAATGCCATGGCATACAACATCCTGAAAAATCTGGGACACTTTGAAAATATTATCTAACAAGATAAATAGAGGAGGTGAAAGCAGCTTAGGTCAAAGGTTCAGAAAATATCTTCAACAAAATCACGGGCATGAATAAGTAAAACTCCTATAGAAAGTGTTAGAAAGAAAACCCCAACTTAACACGGTTAACCACTACTTAACCTAAAGAAACAGAAGGTTAACCTAAACTTATCCCAAGGAATCCAAGAAATACATTCCAGACCAGCCAAAAAAATAGAGGGGAAACACACACACACACACACACACACACACACACACACACACACACTCACATACACTCATACACAACCACCACCATCACCTCCACCAACACAGTACTACCACCACCATCAACACCACCAACATCAGCACCAACAGAGCAACAGTAAAATATCAGGGCTCTCTCTACATCAATGGTCTCAATTTTCCCATAAAAAGCCATGGACAAGCAATAGACATACAATATCCATGCTCCTGCTACATCCAAGAACCAATCTTAACATCATGGATAGGTGTTACCTCTGGATAAAATAAGATCTTGATATATCTTTGACCACAACACATAGACAGAAGGAGCATTACTCAATCTTTTATGAGCCAAGGTTACCCTAACATACAAACCACATAAAAAGACAACAAAGGAAGTACATTACAGACAGATTTCCCTTATGAAACAGATACAAAAATTGTCAAGAAAGCAAACCAAATCTAAGAACTCATCCAAAAGATAATACACTATGATCAAATAGGCTTCATTCAAATGATGTAGAGAAGGTTTAAAATACATAAGTTAATGTATCAAATCCACTATATAAACTGACAAAAAAACAAATAACACACGATCTTGTCATTTGACACAGAAAAGGCCTTTGATAATATCCAACACTCTTTCATGATAAACATTCTGGAGGGATTAGAGGTACAAGAAATATACTTCAAAATAATGAAAGCAGATTATAACAAGATAGAACCATTATCACCACAAAGGGAGAAAAAGGAAAAGATACCTCTTAAATCAGAACAATTTATGGTTGCCCAGATTCTTCATGCATAATCAGCATAATACTTACATCTTAGCAAGGACAGTAAGATAACTAAAGGAGCTACAAATTGAAAGCTGTTAAAGTACCCCTATTTGCAGTTGATATGAATATATATGTGACCCAACAAATTCCATAGGAAAACTCCTATATAGTACAAGAAGTTTCAACAATGAAGCTACATAAAAAATTAACTCAAAAAATAAAAATAAGTTGTAGCCCTACTAAATAAAAATGACAGATTGAGAAACAGCATGCTTCACATTAACTTCAAATAATATAAACTATCTTGAGAAAGCTAGTGCCTACTTAAGGGACCCTGATATAGCTGTCTCGTACAGAAGTGGATGCTCACAGTCATCTATAAGATGAAGCACGGGGCCCACATTGGAGAAGCTAGAGATAGAATCCCAGGAGCTGAAGGGTTCTGCAACCCTAGAAGAGAAACAACAATATGAACTAACCAGAACCCCCAGAACTCGTGTCTCTAGCTCCATATGTAGCAGAAGATGGCCTAGATGGCCATCACTGGGAGGAGAGGCCCCTTGGTATTGCAATCTTTATATACCCCAATACAGGGGAATGCCAGGGCCAAGAAGTGGGAGTGGGTGGGCAGGGGAACAGGGTGGAGGAGGTGGGAGAAAACTGTCAGGATAGCATTTGAAATGTAAATTAAGAAAATATCTAATAAAAATATTTTAAAAAATAAGAAATGAACCCTCCATGCAAACAAAAGAGAAATATACACACCAACTCAACCAGAATACCTTGATCTACAATTATGTCCAACCTGAAAGGTATGTTAGAGCAATTGAGATACAAAGTTTGTAAGGGTATTTAATTAGTATTTGATTTGTCTGTATAACCATTCCATGTGATGGAACCCATAACAACACAACTTAATGTAACGAAGAATCTGAGTCTAAATAGGCAAGGGACCTAGCATAACACCAAATGCTAGTGTTCTAAAGTAAACAAGCAAAGAAACAAATTCATAATTAAATTGTAATAAACCTAACAATCTGGTGATTCCTGTTGATATTCTGCAATATTCATAGATCAGTACCACCCGCAACAATCACCAGAGAAGTTTCCTCCTGCAACAGATTGGATGAGAAATGAAGATTCAATGTCTGATGTTATATAGAGCGTGAACACCATGGAACATTCCCTGTAAATGGGATGTCTTGATCAAATCCCTCTACTTAGGGGTAGGGATACCCCATGGAATGTGAGTTTGAAGGAGTGTAAGAGCCAGCAGGAATAGAAGTCACCAAGGAAACAAGACCCTTTAAGTAGACACAATGAACTGGCAGAAAAAGAGTATAAAATGGACACGACTGCTGAAAGAAATGGACACATGCCACCGTCCCTAACCCAGAGCAATCTTCAGCTGATGGCCACTTGAAAATTAATGTCCACCTTACTCCGAAGGAGCCCTACTAGGGAAACTGACTATGGAAAGATATGGCTTCAGGCCTGACTGTTGGTGGCCAAAAGAAAATAAAGGCAATTATGGCTTTGGAGTTCCTTTTCTCAGAATGTCACATCAGAGCATCTAGTTTCCATTTTTTTTATCTTATTTTTAAAATTACATTTTATTTATTCATCTTTGAATCTTCTCTTTACATCCTATTGGTTTATAGCATAGCTTCAATTGTCTGTTTCCTGGACATTTTTTTTCCCTTCTCTTTGTACATCCTACTGAATTATTATGTGCTGGTTTTTGTTTTCAATTATTCTGTTTTTTTTTATTTAATTTATTTAATTTTATTTTATTATTGTCCCATAAAACCCCATTAGTTTTCTAATGAGAGACAGAAAAGGAGTGAAGATGGATAATCTAGGCAGATAACAACCTAAGAAGAGTAGCTGAAGTGGCAACCTAAGTCAGAATATATTGTGTGAGGAAAAGTATCTAACTCAATTAAAAGGGAAGAAAAGACATATTGAAAACACATCACATGCCATAGTTTTTCTTCCTTTTGATAATGTTTAAAACATATTCTCTAAATGAATTTAGTGGTATGCTTAATAAACTGCCTTGATACTGGATCCAGAAGGCAGATCTTAACACCACTATATGTATTACAAGGCAATAAGAAGATTTCATAGAACTATTAGGCAGTCAATGGGGGTCTCTTCTTCATTAGGCATATTTGTGGTGTCATTATTTAATTCAACTGAAGCCACATATCAAGCCAGCCCTGTCCAGTCCATTTGCTAAAGAGGCATGAGGACAGTCTGATATTCTTAAAAGTATGGAGTACCCAAACTAAGTTACTTACTTTTCCATATATTTATTTAGCTTCTTTCTTTTTTAATGTATCAATGTACTGTCTTAAGTAAACTTTTGCTCAGTTGAAAAAATGTCAAGTGGCTGAGTATCTTCTAGAAATATGGTCAAAATTTTTTCCTTAATCTTCTGTAACTGCATCTGCTTCAATTATATTTATTTACAAAATATAACAAAAGATAGCTTCCTTAATAACACTTGCAGAATCTTCCATGTCAGAGGCTTCAGTCATTTGGTTCTATTTGCTTCTAAATCTTCCTCTTTGATTGTCTTTATTATTGCTACACAGTATCCTCACAGAAAAATGTATTGTTTCTATATCCCATAGGCAATAGGTCCTTTTTCATTTGCCATGGTATTTTGAGTAGATAATTTTATTTAAATATTTCATTTTGTTTCCTTTGTGAAAATCAATCTTAACTTTTCTTGAGAATTGTACACAAGTTATATATTGCCCTTTACCTTTCTAGTGCTCAATAAAGAGCCCGACTGGTCCTTGGTGGGGAACCAACAGGGAGTTGGGAAGAAATGAACAAGGGAATTGGCCATTCATTGATAGTGACCCAACATCCCAGAAAGGACTTACCAATATTGAATGTGTTTATTCTTTATAAGCAGGAAAAGACAAACTTCTCAAAGCAGCTGGTACACATGTTTATTTGCTAGGATGTGCCAATATTATTCTATATAATATTTAATGGGCCACAACTCACAATATACTTGTTTAATAATATGGTTGACCTAATAATATCATTAGTGAAGACTATAATCAATCACAGTGATATATTGTGACCTTTATGTAGTAGAAGTTGGTCACCTCAGGTGATTTATGATCTAGACCCAGATTGGTAGAAATTTATTGTGCATCAAGTCTTCTATATAGGTAAGCCCTGCATGTAGATTCTGTTCCTTAACGTAACTCTAGATGATAATGTTTGCTATGTATGACTGACATCAATTCATTTACCAGGAACAACAGTAAATTGGTAATTTGTAAAAGTCATGAACCATAGCCACATTGGACAGTTGTGGTTTATGTGTTAATATTTCTGTTTTCTTTTTAAAAATTAAAGTGTAACATTTTGAATTTCATATAATACAATGTGATAGAATCCACAACACTACATAAATCTTTCCAGAGTTTAGCTCCTCCCACCCACTTAACTTCATTCTTTCCCCATCTTCCTTTTAGTGGTGAATTCGTTAAACTGTTTCATGCTGAGCCTTTGCAAGCGTTATATAGATTTATTTACACACACACACACACACACACACACACACACACACACACACACACACACACACACAAAATGGCATTTCTAATCCCCCCAGCCCACAGCTAATACATTCTCCCCTCCAACTTTACTGAGTCAACTTGCTAAATCAACATTTAATTTCTGTTCCCCCAGACCAACCTGAAGTCTGGCCACTTTCCTGAATTCTTACATGACGTGTTGCTTTCTTGCTTGCAGCTCTAATCCCTCCGCTTCTGAATCATAGACCCTCCTCCCTTGTTTCCTTGCCAATGTATTCTAATCTTAGAATCAATCCCAACACTTCCTCTCCTTCTCTGTGCCTGTCCCCCCACTCTGCTCTTCTCCTTTTCTCTCTTCCTCATATTGAATATTGTTTGTGTTGCTTGACCATTTCTGGCATAAGGTTTGTCCTAGGCCTTCACTGAGGCCTATGCTGGAGTATTGCAGAAAAAAAAAAAAAAAAAAAAAAAAAAAAAAAAAAAAAAAAAAAAAAAAAAAAAAAAAAAAAAAAAAAAAAAAAACATCACTGACAATGACAACAACAACAAAACCTGATTTTTCTTCTTCGAGGAACAACCAATTGGTCCTCAGCTAGGGTAGAGACTTTGTCTACTTTCCTTCCTCTGAGATGGGAGATTTTTCTGGCTTGAGCTTCCTCAGAACTTCTGTGTGTTGGCCTGGTCATTGTTTATATGTGCAACTGCTCTGTTATGTCTGAAGAAACAGAAGCAGAGGCCATGTAGGAATACTTCTTACTGGCTTGCTCCTCCCGGCTGGCTAAATTTCCTCTTTTGTGCAATTTCTTACCAGCTATCTATGGATGGCACTGCCTGAATTGAACTTGGCTCTCTCATATCAATCACCAATCAAGATAATTCCATCCTTAGAGAGGGAATGCATGCTAGGGTATACATCATTCCTCTTACTTAGGGAATTTGACAGTGTCAATTGATTTCCTGTATTGGACATTTTAAATTGTCAATTTAACTACATTACCAACGAGCCTATACCAAATTCCTTAATAAAAACCTTAACAGAGAAAGAGGGGACAAAAAGACAAAAAAGCAAAATAATCAAACAACAATTCCAACTTGTTTTAATATGGAATGTAGTTGTCAGACATGATCCGGTTCCATGTTCTGGTTCCTCCCTTGAGGTTTCCAGGCTCCAGGGATTCAACTTGTGCTCTTTATTTGGGATGAACAAAGGTTATCTAAACCTTGGATCATGGGAAGTGCTGCTTGTTTGTTTATTTGTTTGTTGTTTTGATTTGTTTTGTTAGAGGGTGAATTCACATTGGTTGAGGCTTAAGGTAATGGGAATGCCTCATTTGCATGGTGAGGCATTCCATGTGCTTGCCAGACAGGAAAAGAAGTAACACAGAACTTTGCCATGGACTGTGTGTCATTCTTCAGGGAAAGGCTGTGGGGTTTGGCGCCTCAGATAAGGTCAGGCAGAGAAGAGAAAGCCCCACAAGGAGCGTGGGTCCTCCATGTTGACCAGAGCTCAGTAGAGCTGTCTGGATGATATCATATGACCTTAACAGCAACGTCTTCCAACAAAGGCCTCGACATAAACTCTCAGATAATAGTTTATTTCTTTTATTTGTTCAAGAAAGAAAGTGAAAATAAAGAAGACATCAGTAAAATTAATGAAATGGCCCATTAAAATTGATGAAATGAATATCTGTTAAGTATGCATTGTAATTTGGTATTTACTTACCTAGAATCTAACCCAGGCCTCATGCCATCTGCCTGAGTGATCAAGAATGAGAAACTGAGAAGGAAGGCAGGGAAGCCTAAGAATGCCTGTAAGAAAACTCTCAAAGTTTTAACCACTGCCTCTAAAGATGTTAATGCTTGATATGGGTTCATATCTAAAGGTATGAATTAGCATTTGCAATCTTTTTACATTTAATTATATACTCATGTTACTTTAGCTTGTACTATCACAATACTAGTTTTAAGGAAAGGCTTAACTTACCTTACTTAATAATATCCCCAATGTTAGAAGAATTTTAATCACTATTAAATTTATAGATTTAAATGTGTACTTCCAAAAATATACCTACTATTTATGAGGGACAAATTAACACCAAGGTTGTTTCATAAACCTGAATGAACCCAATTATTTTATGTTTATCTGAAACTATCCCTAGACCTTTAAGTATATGTACACACAGACACACACACACACACACACACACATACACACACACACACACACACACCTTAAAAGAAGTTAGGTCGCTTGAGCTGACAATGAACCACAAGAACCAGATTAACAAATTACCAGTACTACGTATGAGAAACTATGTTTTTAATGGTTGGTCAGAAAATTTCAAGGGACTCACTAAACAATATAGATTATTGATGTAGCCTTTAATTGCCTCTCAGGGGTTCAGAGTGCCAGCCTGTTGCTGAAGGCACCATATACCTAGAACACAGGACTGAGACGATTTGTGCTGAGTCAGAACACAAGGACAAGATCTGACGTCTGGCTTCCATGAATCCAGAAGATACTTTAGAAGCAGCAAGTTGGGGAATGCAACTCAACAGTCTTATCAAGCAGCAATATTTGTGAGCCACTATGCTTACCCACATGGCAAGATATGCATAAATGTGTAAGTGGTGGTATTCACATGCCAGTGGCAGCCAACAGCATCCTAATTTGACTTAAAGTCAACTCAACAGGAAGAAAATCGTTTCTCATACTGGAAACCTAGTAGAATTCCCCATGATAGGGATGTCATGACACTGAGAAAATAATCTACTACTATTGTCTCTTTGCTAGTGAAGCATAATTCTTCACTGCAATCAAATTTTATCCTGATACACTAATAATTGTTCAAGTATTAGGATAATACTTGATAATTGTAGCTAATGACCTTCATTAGTTAAAGGTCCTCCTACACAAAAGTAAAACATTGAAGAAGACCACAATGGAAAGAGATCAGCCCTTCATTGGTCAAGGTGTCCAGCCCTAATAGATTTATGTCCATCACAGCATTTACATCTGTGAACATTGCTCAGGGAACATTGCAGAGGACTTGAAGAAAACATTATAAGAACCCAAATGCCAGGAAGTCATCCAAAAACCTGTCTCTTCTAGAAATAGCTTCATAAACAAAAGTAAAACAAAGGTAATATGAATATACATCATGGTATAGAGCAGAGAACACCAGCAGGGTTATGCACCTAGACTATGAGCTGTAAACAAGCTCTAAGAGAAGAAGAATTAATTTCTGCCTGGAATGGGCCCTGTTATTCGTTGCCTAATGCTGAATGATCAGCCTTGAAAATATATACACCATCAAAACAAGCATTACCAACAAAAACAGACTTAATAGATTGCATACATATATGTATATACTTATACATGTACATACACACACACACACACACACACACACACACACACATATATGCATATTTGTGTAACGATAAGGATCAAAGTAAAAAAGGGGCTATCAAACTGAGGATGGGAGTCAGGTGAGCACTTTGAGGGAGGGTGCATTTAAGGGTTGGAGGAAGAGGAAAGAGGTATAATTCTACTTTAGTCAAAAATATATTTTAGAAATTCAAAGTGAGATGTAAATTATTTTCATGTGGTTGTTGTATATTCCTGAAACCTTGAGATTCATAAGATTATGCCAACTGAATTTTGTCAGCATGTCCTTTCATATGGTTTGTTATTGATATTTCATTTGAAATCCCTAGTTAACTGGGGTACTATTAGGCATGTGAATGCAGTGAAAGTAAAGGTCTTCAGAAACATGTTATTCAGAACTGATTAAAGGCAGAACTGCTCATTTCTACCACTAAACATGATTGACTGATGATTTAATTCTCATCTGCATTGTCACATTGCAGAGCCCTGTCAATCTAAAACTGTATTGTTAGTGGCAATACGCTCGGTGTGTAATCGCTGACACATTAGCAAGGAAATGCTTCTGTTTTTCCACAAATGTATTGTAGAAGCTCTTTAATACTTGTTTGCTTACCCATAATGGTACAAAATGCATCTATAATTACTGTCGTGGGGCTGAGTCTATACCATCTGGTGTGGAATAAAAATGTTTATATCTAGGCCTACTAAAGTGGAATATATATTCTGAACCATTACTGCAAAGCCATTCATTCTTTCTAATAACCTACTCACTACATGATCACAGACTAATGAGAACAACCAGTTGAGACTGGGAAATTAAAAAAAAAAAATTATACTCTATCACTGACTGATCCCTCTCATTGAAGGAATGCAAAAAAACCCACATCTATATAATGCTTATATCCAAAAATATTACTGTATTCACTGGGTGTCCAGAAGCATGTATGATACTCACAAACATAACAGCCAAATATTGAATCAGTGATTACTTAGAAATAAATTGTTGCCTGAGTATTGCTTATAAGATTTGTGTTTTTTGAAACTTCCATTGTCTTCATCCCTTCTTTAAAAACATCTCTAAAGGATTTTGTCTATTTTGTGTGTACTCAGCCTCTAGAATGGAGAAACAGGGAGTACAGAATAAACAGAAACATAATAAAAGATGAATCCCTAATGAAAACAATAAAATTATCTTAACCATTTATGCATCAAAAGTAACTTATAAGTAGGTAGTTCATCTTCTTCAATATGAAGAAGTAACAGCAATTATCTGTCTCACTGCACTTTGGTGCTATGTATTTACAAAACCAACAGCTGGTTTTCTGGATCTAGAAAATGTATTTAGCTTAATTAACTGATCATACACACACACACACACACACACACACACATTCTGGGGCATGTTGAGAAAAAGGGATTTGCTGAGAAAGAAAGTCATTCTGGATATTAAAACATATTTGCTGTTTATGCCTTACGTGTAGACACTGCTTAGATTTTAGAATAGAATCTAGAGAAATCAAAGAAAAATTTCAGAAAAGTTTCCAATTTTGTGTATCCATACAATAATATCTGAAGGCTTAAAAATTAATTTAATTAATTAAGATTGAGATGGTTAGTCATCCATAAAAATAAAAATAAAATATCTGTCCATTAATACACTGGGATAGATTTTAAATAAATACAATACAAAGAAAAAAGTAAATTGGATCACATTATGAATTATTTCCTTTATTGTTGGGGAAAAACAAATTTACATTGTTGCATATCAAACATCATAAATTTTTATTAATAATATACTACTCACAATGCTGGGCTGGGACAAGATCTCAGGCTGGGTTGATCATGTGCTACAAAATTCGTAGGCTGGGAAGAACCTGGGTATTTCAAGATGGGCTTGCCCAATGTCAGCAGTTTGAGTGAACATCCAGAAAGATGACACACGCCATCAACTATCAGGTGATTCCTACCTCACTTAGGGACATAGAGCATGAGGAGGGTAGCTCCTACTGTGCAGTGCTTCTGAACTCTGCTTGGACACGTCACAGTTGTCTCATAGACATTTGTTCCTTTGGTAAACTCTGTTTAAAAGATTAAGAGATAAAGTATCACTTTGCTATGAAAACTTAAAAAGACTCTGATGATGCTTACGATCTTTGATATCTGAAAATGGATGTAGGGGAAGAAACAAACAAACAAACAAAAACCACAAAAACCTCAGGAATACTGGTCAAAATCCAACCACTTGGAAATTTTGCATACATTGGCAAATTAACGTTCCAAAAATCATGGACAAACCAAAAATTATCAAGTAAAATTGAATTTTTTTAACATGGTAGCTTTATCCTATGTTGTTCTTAGTGTAATATTAGTACAATCTGTACAAATGTAACATTTGTACATTATCAATATATGAGTTAAAGGAAGATACACGAGTAACTACTTTACTTTTTAATTCTCTTATAGTAGAACAATGGGGAATAATTTTTTATGCATTTGATTAGCTGACTTCCACTGTCTAACACATTCTATTTTGAAGTTGTGAAAAAAAGCAGCACTTTGAAGCGTAGCTTTTGGCAATATAAAATGCTGAAAAAAATCAATGTGTCTATGTGCTGGTTGCAGTGGAATTAAAAGAGAATTTTTATTTTGATTCTATTCATTTCCATCTTTATATCATCCTTTTTCCTCACATGCATTTAAATTAATATTTGTATGTCAGTGCTTATAGCAGTAGTCATTATACTAACAACATCAAAGCATGCATTTTTTCACAAATGGTGTGTGTGCATTCAAGTGAGTATGCACATGTGAGTGTAAGTGTGTACATGTACTTCACATAGAAAGCAGAATTCCCAAATGGTAAGTATGCACTTTAAAATAGATTTTCACCCATATTCCACTAGAAATTTTTTAATGTATGGTACATTATAGCTACTTAGTAGAATAGTTAATATATTAAAATTAAAGAACCTTATAGTCATACTGGATATTTCTAGGACATAACTTACATAAGAAAAATTAAAATGTTGGACAGAAAACATAATAAACTACCTATGTAAGAAGAGAAGAAAATGCTTAAGTTTAATTTGTTGATTATATTTATAGGATTTTGTTTGTTTGTTTGTTTGTTTGTTTTGAGCTTACAATGCAATTACCTCATTTTCTAGTTCCCTTCCCTCACCCACCTCTCCCATGTACCTCCAAGGTTTATTTCAAAGTATTTAGGATTGTTTTCATTAAGGGTTGTAAATGTATATGTCTACACATCTTTATTCCTAAATACAACCTGCTCAGAATGTATGTATGTATGTATGTATGTATGTATGTATGTATGTATGTATGCATGTATTATGTATGAGTAAAGGACTGACAACTTGATGTTGAACAACAAATTGGTGATATTTTCTCTGAGAAGACGACCTCTCCCACTCTCTTTTTTCATTAGTTGCTTCATCCATATGGTCATTTGGGAAGGCGTGAGGGCTCCTGGAGTTTAGCCTGCCTGCCATTTCCCACATGTCTATTGTTGTCCTTCTTCAGCTTATTTCCTGCTGCTGTTCCAGGACTTCCCTCCCTCTGTGGACACTATCCTAGAAACCTAAGGGAAAATTAACCCTTTCTTCCTTAAATTATTTTTGGACACAGTGTTATTTTACCACAACAATAGAAAAAATGACTAATACATTGTTGTTATTTAATTTTGTAAAATCCCGAATTTCATTCAAATCATCCCAATCTGACTTTGTCAATATAGTGTAAATAGTCTGTGTATTGATGACATACTGTATCATCATATCCAGACATTTAAAGAGGTAACCCAAAATAATTTCTTTTTCTACATTTTCTCTTTTAAAGCTCATTGATTTCAGTATTACAGACACTAAATGTTGTTTTCCTTGCTTTCGGTGAGGATTTTTTTTCTCCGAGTAACATAAAGTGGTCTCATATTGATGATATATGATACTTGTCATTATTTTTTTGACACAGATACATATGGGAAAGCATCTGGAATTCTTCCCTCATCTGTGTCTTTACCTCAAAGTCCTGAAATAATTGTATCGACTATCATGCATTTCGAGTATGGTGTTCTTTCTTTGGAATAGAGTAACATTTAAAAATCAAGACTTGAAACTGAGCTTGAGGGCATATACATGAAATCACAATACCTAGGTGGTATAGGCAAAATCTGGAGTTCAAGGAAATATCAATTACATCATAACAATTTGGAACCAATCTGGGCTACATGAGACGCTGCCTCAAAATACCAATTACTTCTCTTTAAAGATATTGGATAGAAGTTTGTTGGTATTTAAGTTGTTAGTTGAAAAATTTTTTATTATTTTTTTTGTTTGTTTGTTTTTTGAGACAGGGTTTCTCTGTATAGCCCTGGCTGTCCTGGAACTCACTTTGTAGACCAGGCTGGCCTTGAACTCAGAAATCTGCCTGCCTCTGCCTCCTGAGTGCTGGGATTAAAGGCATGTGCCACCACACCCAGCTCGAAAAAATTATTTTTAAATACATGTTTATCTTCTGGTAATCATACATACATATATATTTGCCTTACAAATTGGTAAATGCGGAACACATAGAAGTCTATAATTCATACATCTACCATACTAATGTGGTTCTTTCCTTTGATATTCAGATATCCTCATTATTTCTTTTTGGCTACCTATTTCAAGTTTATGGGGATAGCACTGATTAAAATCCTGACTTTTTCGTTTTGTTTTGTTGTTGTTGTTGTTGTTGTTGTTTTGGGTGTTACAACTCTCCTTTACTGCTATAAGTAAGTGGTGAATCCAAAGGAAAAAAATCATAATTTTTTGCAAGTGTAAACCATTTAAATATCAAATTATATTTAACTCTGTGTCTGAGTTTTACATTGGAATTTGAGTCTGGGTTGAGACAGGAATATGCGACAGTATGTGAA
>LR754860.1:0-13964 GCA_902729485.2 Mus minutoides | reverse complement strand
CACCACACCCGGCTTATGCCATGGTTTCTTACATGTGTATGTGCACACAGACATACTACACGCTTAAACAGTAAAGGTAGAAGGTTTTATTGTTATTTATTTCTTGGAAGCAGTTTTAAATTCCCAGATGCAGAGACCCTGCCAAACCCGATGTTGACAGTCTTGGCCTGTAACCCCAGCACTCGGGAGGCAGAGGAGTTACGAGTTGGAGATCATCCTCAGCCTCATAGCAACTTGAGCACAGCCAGTCTGAACTGAGTGAGATGCTCTGAGATGCTGTCCCAAGAGCAGGCAGAGCCCTGATGCAGAGGCAGAGAGAGTCCTGACGCAGAGGCCCGCCTTGTGTTTCTTTGTAGGATTTCTTATCTGCTTTGGAGAATGCAGAGAACCACGTTGTTAGTGCACTGCCCAAGGATGCTGGATGCCTGGGACCTGTCTCTTCCAGACCACAGGAGACTCCTCAGATACAATCCTCAAGACGGATGCCATCGTGCCCCACCTCCAACCAGTCAGTCCCAAGACTGTGTCTCCCTACCCGCAGCATGCTGGAGAATGCCAAGGCTCCACTCAGCACAGGAGCGATGTCCCTGAGACCTGCCTCCGTTTCTAGCAGCAGCTCAAGTGGTGAGCAAAGAGAGACAGGAGGAAAGGTGTTCCTGGAGTCGTCAGGACCCCAGTCCTCAGCTGCACACTCTGGATATATCTTTGAGAGCTATCAACAGGGCATTGGTGACTTTGAAGCACCTGACCAAGATGAGTTTGACAAGGCCCTGGCAAGCATGGAGCTCGAGGGAGCTGGCTTAGAGCTAGAAGCTGACAGGGGAGCCGCCCAGACCCTGCCTGCCAAACACTGTGAAGATCCTGTGTTGGCAAAAAAGGCCCGAGTAGGTGATCTGAGTGGATCGTTCCAGAAGGGGCCCATGGCCCACTGTAGAAATCCATGGCCTTCTTTGAGACCTACGATGGCCACAGGCAGCCTTCCTGTCCCAGCTACATCATGTGTTTCTACTTCCCATCAAAGGGGCTCCCCTGTTCCTGCACCTCAGTATCTGCCAGTGGCTGGAAGGACCATCCGAAACAGCCCACAGAATTATGTGCCGGGCCAGCCATTTCAGTCTCCCAGAGCGTGGTCAAGTGGCAAACCCCGTTTTTCTGGACCTCACCGCCCCCACTGCAGCTCTGCAGTATTTTGTCAGGGACCCTTGTCATCCCGAGCCCCAGTGTCTTCTGTTGAATCTCCTGTCAGCACCCCCAGAAATACTTTCACCCCAGTTACTCAGCCAGCTCTTCAGACACCTGTAGTTACCAACCACCTGGTACAGCTTGTCACTGCTACCAACCGGACACCCCAACAGCCCTCCTGCCCCTCCATTCGAGCTCAAACCCGCCGCTTTCCTGGCCCAGCAGGACTTCTGCCTCACCAAGTGAGTGGCTGGTTTTCCTGGGTTCTAAGATACAGGGAAGAAGCAGTGGTCTACTCTTAGAATATCTTCACTGACAGGAGACAGGCAAGAAGAGCAGGGAGAAAGGACGTACGAGGCCAGGAGAGATGGCTCAGGGACGGTGACACATGCTTTAATCCTAACTGGTGAGGAGATGAAAGATTCCTGGGACTTGGTGACTAACCAGCCTACCTTATGGGGGTCAGCTCCAAGATAGTGAGGCCCTGTCTCAAAACAAAGGAGGAGCTGGAGAGATGGCTCAGCAGTTAGAGCACTTGTGGCTCTTACAGAGGACCTGGGTTCAATTCCCAGCCTCTACGTGGTTCACAACTATCTCTAACTCCGGTCCCAGGGGAGTGGACATCCTTTTCTGACCTCTGTGAGCACAGGTACATACATACATGCAGGCAAAACAGCCACACAGTAAAATCATATGTAGTTCCAAAAAGTAAAAAAACAAGGAGCCTTAGGCCTGCATAGGAGTACTGCGTCTAAGGTTGTCCTCTGGCCTCCTTGTGTGCACATACATGCCCGTTTACACGCACACATGTATATACTGCAAAAATAAGGCTTGCAAAGCTATGGAAGTCAGAAGTCGGAAGGGAAGAAGGGGTGCCTCAGAGGTAGAGCACTTAGCTAGCGGATGCCAGGCTCTGAGACCCCCAGTCCCAGCACTGATGGGGTGGAGAGGGGCATGCCCACAGGAATTTCCTGTATTAGATTAATGGACATGGAAAGGCCCACGTTAGTTGTGGGAGGCAGTTGTGGGAGGCAGCGTTCCCTGGGCAGGACCCTAGACTGAATGGAAAAGGATAGAGAAGCTGTGCTGTTAGCTAGCCCTCAGTCTCTGCTTCCCCACTGTGCATACCATGTGGCTGGCTGCCTCAGGCTGTGCCACTGCCCCCGCCAGGAGCAAGCATACCCTGTTAGCCAAAGTAAACCTTTAAAAAAGAAAAATGTAAAAAGTGGGCAGGAAGAGTACTTGACAATCCACCTGTGAAATCATGCTTGAGAAACAGAATTTCCTACTTTTATGTGTTTGCTGAATGTCTGTTGTTTGCTAACCCTAGACAGGAATATTTTCTCACTCGTATTAGCCAGAGGTAGATACTGGGCAATTTGTTTGGAAGGAGAGCAAGCTTGACGTGCACTGGAAGAAGCAGGGGAGAAGTTATACAGCTGGTGCAGTGCGGGGAGGGGTCTTTACCCAGCTCCCGGAGACACACTGCTCTGCCTGGCCCTTGCTCCTGGCTTTGGGTAGCTGACCAGGAGGATAAAGAGGTGTATGGAGGCTCTGCTTAGGGGTTGGTCCAGCAATGGGAAGAGCAGGAGCTCTTGGAGATCCCAGAACACTTCAGTGTGGCTGGGGGTTGGGGGACAGGAGGAAGCTGGGGTTGGAAGTGAGACAGCCCTGAGGAGTTTAGATGTAGGGGGTGGGGGTGGGGGTGGGGGGTGAGGTCCCTCAGACCAGTTTTGGTCTGGTTGCAGTAGGAATCTTCCTTTCTGGTGAGGGGATTGACAACCACTGCTGTTGCTTGCTCTTCCCTGGCCCTTCAAAAGAAACCCGAAGGGTGGTCTGCTCCTTGCTGAGAAGGGCCTCTGGGAAAGTGCTCTATTTGGGTCGCCGCCCCCTTCAGGTGGCACTGAGTCTTGCTCCTGGGGCAGCTCCAGTTTCCTTACATTCTTAAACTGATCCCCAAAGTGTCTTTTTAAAGCTACCAATGAGGCTCTTGAGACTGTGTTAGAGGCAGTGTAAGATGTGCTAATTGTCCCTGATAGTTTCCTGAACTCATTATGTAACCCAGACAAGACGCCGTACTTGTAAATACCAGCAGCTGAGCTTGCTCTCACCTTCTCTCCCCTCTCAGCACAGCGGGGAGAATCTGGAGGAGATCATGGTTTCCACACCCCAGACTCCGACTCACGGGGCTCTGGCTAAATTCCAGACTGAGGTAACTTCTTCTATGTAAATCTTCACTTCCTGGGCAGCATTTGAAATCGGGGGTGTCCTGGTCCTGGTATTGCCTTAGTTGAAGCTACTAGGCCTTTACCAAGGGGCAGGTGGAGAAGGCCTTTGGGGGAGGCAGCAGTTTATAGACGGAGAATGAGGCATGTCCTGACGTCATGCCTCAGCCTTCTCTTGCATCTGAGAACTCTGGGCCCAGCTAGCTGCATCTTCCTTAGGGAAGAAGGAGTAATAAGTCTTATGATATCTTGAGGATCCTCTCAAGTCTCTGGGATCCCAGCTGGGAAGGCTCCGCCCTCATCTTGTCTCTGAGCGGTTCCCTCTCAGTGGGGGGGGGGGGCAGCTTCTCTCTCCCTCCTGGTGCTCTAATTGACTTGCTCTAGCTTCAGACCCACCTTTGCTTTTGACTTTCACCTTGTCTTTGCTGCAGCTCCCCAGGGCTGCCCATGCACTGCAGGTCCAAACCTGGCCGAAAACATCTGGATCCAAAGTCGTTGCTGATATAAGGCAGCTACTGGTTAAAACCAGGGCATCAAATAAAACATCACTGCGTTCAAAATGGCTAGGGCGCTCTGTGAGCCTATAAACACAAATATAAATATAAATATAAATATAAATATAAATATGTACCAGGAGCACTTACCCCTAAGACTTCCAGACAGTCAGATGCATAGATTACGAGTCCTTGTTGCTTTTGGAGTGAATCTTTGTTGGGCTCCCAGCACCCACACCGGGTGGCTCACATCTGCCTGTCACACCAGCTGCAGGCAATCTATCACCCTCTTCTGGCCTTTAAGAGCACCTGCTTGCATGGGCCCTCATACATACCCATAAAATAAATAAATAAATCTTTAAAATAAGAGGATGGATAACTTTTTGCTTCATTGTAAGTAAAGTCAGGAGCTGATTAGAAAAAGAAAGGAGGGGCTGGAAAGATGACTCTGTGGTTAAGAGCATCAGCTGCCCTTCCAGAGGTCTGGAGTTCAATTCCTAGCAATCATGTGGTGGCTCACAACCATCTGTAACGGAATCTCATGCCCTCTTCTGGTGTGTCTGAATATGGGCTACAGTGTACTTACGAACATAAAATAAATCTTTAAAAAGAAAGAAAGACAAAGGAAGGAGACCCTGTGTGTGTTCCTGTTGCTTAGGGAAAGAAGCAGAATGTAGCCTGGTTTCCAATGCCCCTTTCTGTTCATAACAGCAATTGAGAGGCATCCACCCCCCACCCATCCGCCACCCCAGGGGATCCACTGTTTCTCTCCCACCTGTCTGCCTTGCCTCATCCACTAATGCAGCCTCCCTTCTGCTCTGTGGTACCAGATTGTTTCCAGTTCCCAGGGATCTGTGGAAGATGATTTTGGACGGGGGCCCTGGCTCACCATGAAATCTGCTCTGGGCCTGGATGAGGGAGACCCCACCTGCTTTCTCTATACCTACAGTATTGTCATGGTGCTACGCAAGGTAAGGGTTCTGAGAAGGGAGACTCTACTGCCTGGTCCACTGCTGGAAGAGACTATCTGCCACCTCCTACCCCAGCCCTGTCCCTGGAGGGCAGCCTGAAGTCCCTTGGGTCGGATGTTTTCACTGCTCACCCGTAGTTTTGAGCACAGCATGGGTCATGCCTCTGCATTTGCAGGTTCCAGACTGAGAGGCAGAGATAAGCACACTGCCACCCTGAGTGCTCCCTGGTCTCTCGTCTGTACAGATACAGATTGATACTCTTGATGCCTGTATCAGTAACTCCTTGCCTGTGGCCTGCCATGGTGGAGTTGGCCACAAAAGCAGATACAAAAGGAAAGAAACCTAAGAGAGAACAAAGGATCTTCCAGCTTTGGCCTCAACAGGGAGTAGAGTGTGCCCCTCCAGCTGCCTTCCTCTGCCAAAAGGAAGACTGTTAGCACCGTTGGTTGTCATGGGGAGTAGTTACTCTGAGGCATGGCTAGCTCAGTGAGTGCCTCTCCTTGTAAGCAGGCAGCCCTCAAGCAGCTCCCCAGGAATAAGGTCCCAAACATGGCGGTGATGATCAAGTCCCTGACTCGGAGCACAATGGACGCCAGTGTGGTTTTTAAGGACCCCACGGGTAAGGAGCAGGAGCGGGTCCTGGGTATTTCTTCGGAGTGACCTCCATTGAGGTCTAGAGATGAGCAGCCCACTTTTCAGCCAGGGACTCAGACCCTTGCAGTGCCCTTGACCCCGAGACGGAGACCTTATGGCTTTTACAGGAGAGATGCTTGGAACGGTGCACAGAGTGCTTCTAGAGACACACCAGAGTGAGCTGAAGCCTGGCTCAGTGCTCTTGCTGAAGCAGGTAGGGAAGCCTCCTCCACCCTGGTTGTCCTTGCTTGGCAGGCTGCCCTCCCTCCATTGCCAACCAAAGAGAGAAGCTAGGGTCTAGGTTGCTGGAGCTGAGAGTGGTCCTCTGGCCAGTGAACCATTCTACTCTTGATGGGTAAATGGGAATGGAGAGTTGTATTTGGGGTGGTAAGTGGTTCTGTTGTGGTAGCAAGGCTAAGGCAGGAGTGACTGGTGAGCTTGGTGCTGAGGACAGGAAGTGAAAGGAAAGTTGGTACCCTAAGGTCCGATTGAACAGGTTCCCTCCAGGCACTGACTCCCCGTCCTAACTCCAGATTGGAGTGTTTTCTCCTTCCCTCAGAAACCACTACCTGAATGTGACACCCAACAACCTGGTCCACATTTACAGTCTAGATTCTGGAGGTGGAGATTTCCTTGAGCCACCTCAGCCCTTGCCCAAGGTAAGTGGGGCAGGAGAAATGGTGACAGGCAGAGCTCCCCTGCCTGGTTTCTCTCAGTTCATCCTTTCCTTGTCCCTGGGGGCAAAGGTGTGAAGGGGACATAAAGAGGTGCCTTTGGGATCAGGAGTCTCTGCTGCCCCTGTTCCAGCCACCTGCCAGACGGCTGAGTAACAGGACCTAGAAGAGCAGCTGGTTTCCTGGTGATCCCCGAAAGTCTGATCACAGGCTTGATCATCTGAGAAGTTAGGAGTCATTTGAGAACCAGAGCAAGGACTCCCTGGGGGTGGTGGCAGAAAATGATAGAGGCTCACATCTGCGCCAGAACAGGGAATCCAAATGGTGCTTCTGTCGAGCTGGCCCTTGCTCTGAGACTCTGCCTCTACTAGCAGTGCCCTGGAGCATACCCCTTTAAAAGCCCAGACAAGCATTAGTGTCTGTTTGAGCTGAAGATGACTCTAGGTGGTCCACAGGGGCAAGTGCAGAGCCCAGGCCTGATCCTGCTCAGTCCATCCATGCTTGGCCTAGAGGAAGACAGGAGACCTGAGTCTTGTCCAAGCTCTTAGTAATGTTTACTATGACCTTGAGCAAGCCCTGGCCCTTCCCCTGTTCTTTCTTTGGGGTTGGGGGGTTGTTTGTTTGTTTGGTTTTGGTTTTTCGAGACAGGGTTTCTCTGTGTAGCCCTGGCTGTCCTGGAACTCACTCTGTATACCAGGCTGGCCTTAAACTCAGAAATCCACCTGCCAAGTGCTGGGATAAAGGCGTGCGCCACTACTGCCTGGCCCTTCCCCTGTTCTTGCACCATCTGTAGAATAAGTGTTTGACTTGATGACCTCCAGGCCCTGTAGAGCTTTACCTCATCACTTCCTCCTACTCCGCAGATGCTATGGAGCCTTCAGTCACCCACCTCTGTAACCTTCATTTTTCTTTACGTTTTTTCTTCCTTTTTTTGAAATGGAGGGTTTTGTTGGTTTCTTTGTTTAAACGTTTATTAATTTTCTTTTATGTGTGACTGTTGCAAGTATTTTGCCTACATATGATCACATGCCCCATGTGTGTTCTTGGTGCCCATGAAGGCGAGAAGATTACATCAGATCTGGACCTGGGGTTATAGATGGTTCTGTAGCACCATGGGGGTGCTGGGAATTGAACCTGCACCCTCAGAAAGAACAACATGTGCTCTTAACTGCTGAGCCACCTCTCCAGCCATCATAACAGCTGATTTTAATCCAGGGCCAGCTCCTCAACACACTGGTGGATGGCCTCTTAACCTTCTACAATGGTTATACAGAGTCCCTAAAACATTAGACACTGATAGAATTTGGAAAGATCAGTGTAGGGGTCTGTTCTAGTTTAGTTGTTTGCTGTTTTGGGTATTTGGTGTTTCGGCTCTCACTGTCAGCTTGGGTCTGGGTTATCCTGGCCCCTGACCTATTTATTCCCTTTGGTTTTGTCCTGAGAATTCCTACCTTTGAGCTCATCTTGGTAGAGGCACCCCCACCCCAGGGATTTCATGATCGTTAAGCACTGGTAACCAGATCCACTGTCCTCAGGATCTGGGAAACTCCCATGGAAGCCTCCAGCCTGATGTGGCTGCAGAGCCCACACGGGGCCTCAGAACAGCACAGAACCCAGAGGTGGCGTTTCCAGAAGAAGAGCTCTCAGAGGCAGGTAAGGCTCATCCTCTCCCTCATCATCCTCTGGCCTCTCCCAGCAAGGCTGCTTCCACTCAGCTCTGCCTCCTGCCTCCTGCTGTACCTGTATAGACTGGCACAGCATGTTTCCAAAACCAGAGGCAGGCTCCTTCAGCAAGGCTGCAGACCTAGTTGAGAGCCATTCCACTGATCACAGTGTGGTCTGTAGCTCCCCCATTTGCTGATGGTACCTTCAGCTCCTGGAGGGAGCATCACCAACCCCTGGGTGCTTGGCACAGTCTCTGTCCCATTTCAAGTCCACCCTGCCTGTACCCATGGATAATGTGGCCAGGGAGACTGGGACACAAACCCAGGAGGCCCAAAAGCCACTCTCAGGTGGAGCCGTCATAGTCCCAAACCACTTTCTTAGCTTTTGACTTGAATAATTCAATCCTGCCTGGCCTTGAGGCAGAAAGACTGTGGGCAGGGACCTCATACCAAGCACATTAACAGTACACCAAGGTGTGAACTGCAAAGCTGATTTGCTGAGGTCCTACCTAGGCGACCCCTGTGCTGGGGTCTTGTGCTGTCTGGGATCCTGCACTCTCTGTACAACTGAGCCTGCTGCTGCTGACCCCATAGCTGTCAGAAGTTGCTGGTGGTCACAGAGCAAGTGTGGAGAGTTGGTTGCAAATACAATTCCTGCTGTCTCCTGAGGGGCTAGCCTTCACCTGTTCCTCCTCTTCATCTCAAATGGTTTTCTCCAGCTGGCTCCTATAGCCCAGCTCACACAAAGCAACCTCTGGTTTTTTTAAGGTATAGTCTTCCTTTTTGTTGTTGTTGATTTTTCAAGACAGGGTTTCTCTGTATAGCCCTGGCTGTCCTGGAACTCACTCCGTAGACCAGGTTGGCCTCGAACTCAGAAATCCGCCTGTCTCTGCCTCCCAAGTGCTGGGATTAAAGGCGTGTGCCGCCGCCGCCACCACCACCACCTCCTGGCGAGGAAGAGTCTTCTATGTAGTCTCAGCCAGCCTGGTCCTCACTGTCCAGCTCAAGCTTATGTCATTCCTGGCAAACCCTTTGCCTCCAAATGCTGGCCTTACAGGCAAGCACTGCCATGCCCGGCCCACTGGACAACTTTTCCCTTGTAAGCAAACAACAGCCCTACCTGCCCTGAGCACAGTGCTCATCACCTTAATTAAATTGTGAATCCTCCCCAGTCGGCCTTCTCCTTTCCCTCCCTATGGCGCTCTTGCCAGGCCTGGAGCTGGACCCTCCGGTGTAGTTTACCGTCTGCCTTCCAGGCCCCCACCCTGGGCTGGAAGTGGCACTTCCTACTTGGCAGCAGGTTGCACCTAAGCATGCTCACCTGGGGTAAGTTGCTGCACCTCTTTAAAGTTGGCTCACCCAGTAAAGTGGGTTTGAGCGCAGCAGCCACCTTTGAGCTGCCTTGGGAAGGGCTGTTGAGGCAGAATGAGCGCACAGTAAATAATCGCTGCTGCCCACAGACAGCATAACAGTCGGTATTACCAGGGCTGTATCGCTGGCTTCCCATAACACCACATCTGGCAGCTCCGTCTGTGCTGGTCAGAAGTGCTCGCTCGCTCTCTCGCTCTCTCTCTCCCTCTCTCCCTCTCCCCTCCCTCCTCCTCCTTCTCTTCTTCATTTTATCTGCTAGAAGGCAGGCCTTCCATGACACGTGTGTGAAGGTCAGAGAACGACTTGTGTGACTCAAGTCTTCTACAAGATAGGTTCTGGAGTCACCCACTTGGCCATCTGACCAGCTCTGGAATGGCCCTGTTCAGTCCCCTTTTCTTTTTCTTTTTTCTTTTTCTTTCCTTTTTGTATGGGGGTGTTTGTTTATGGATAGGGTTTCTCTGTAGCCCTGCCTGTCCTGAAACTCGCTCTGTACACCAAGCTGACCTCAGACTCAAAGATCTGAGTGCTGGTCAAAGGTGTGTGGCACTCTGCCTGGCTCCTTTCATTCTGCATGTCTGCCCAGGCAGGTGAACTGTCACTCCTTTTTTTTTTTTTTTTTTTTTTTTTTTGGTTTTTTGGTTTTTTGAGACAAGGTTCTCTGTATAGCCCTGGCTGTCCTGGAACTCACTTTGTAGACCAGGCTGGCCTCGAACTCAGAAATCCGCCTGCCTCTGCCTCCCCAGTGCTGGGATTAAAGGTGTGCGCCACCACGCCCGGCCTGAACTGTCACTCCTAAGACCTGTCCCCTGTTCAATGAGAAAGTTGCAGTGGGGAGCCCCCAGAATCCTTCCTGCTCAACACTGCCTCTGAACGGAAGGGAAAGAAGCCACGGAAGCATAGGGCATTCCCCATTCCTACTGGAAGGGCCCAGAGGTTGTATCCTGCCTGTTGTTGTGCGTAGTGTTTGTAGGGAGCCAGGGAAAGGTAGACCAGGTCACCCTCAGACCCATTGGCATGAGCAGACTGCCCCAGGGGAGCCACCTTTCTGGCTGTGTGCTAAAGGGCTTCAGAGCTGAGTTTTGTGGGATCCTGTGGTTGCTACTGGATTGAACCCTGTCCACCTCCCTCTGCAGATGACCTGGATGGACTCCTGAGTGAGCTCCCTGAGGACTTCTTCTGTGAGCCCAGCAGCTGGAGCTGTCTCAAGACAGGGCATCCACCATGAGCTGACAGCCTCTCTGCTTCCAGACAAGCTCTAGGTGCATCTGGGAGAGAATGCCTGCAGCTGGAGGCAGCTCAAGCCCATGGTCTGATGCCTCCCATGGCCACCTTGGAATGCCTAGTGATGGGCCAGACAGTGGGCTGCCTGGCTTAACGACTTGACGACTTCCTTTGGCGTGGGCATCCTGGAAATCTGAGCAAGGCTTGCTCCCCTACATCCTTATCCCTCTGGCACATAGTCCTCCGGCCAATAAGAAAAGTGGGATCCTCCCACCCCATCCTAACTTTCGAGAGGCTGGACCTGACTTTCTTGTCCCTTTATTCCTCAATCCCTTGCCAGAGGAGCCCAAAGGAGCTACAACCACAGCAGAGGTGACCTAAGGCCTGTAGCTAACTCTCGTCCACCAGGGTGACTGTGAGGTGCAGGCTACTGCACCTGGTTCTGAAATAAAGCATCCCTTCCTCATTTGCCACCTCTGTTCCATACCTACTCCTCTACCCTCTCATCCTCTCCTGGCCAGGGCAGCCAATCTCCAAGGCAGAGCAAGCGGCATGGAGGGGGGTGGGGGATACACCTTTCCCTCCCTCCTCTCCCTCTGCCTCTCTAGGTTTTGGTTTGTGTATTTTTTGGGGCTTTTGTGTATGGGTCTTTTCCCTGCATGTATGTATGTCTCTGTGCCTGGTGCCCTTGGAGGCCAGAAGAGGCCTTTAGATTGCTTGGGAATAGAGTTACAAATCATTGTGAGCCACCATATGGATTTGAACCCAGGGCCTCTGGAAAAACAAGTGCTCTTAATGACTGAGCCATCTCTCCAGCCACTCATTCTTTTATTCATATGATGCAGGCATGCGTGTGTGTGGAGCTGTGTGTGTGTGCATGTGTACCAGAGGAATACAACAAAAGAACAAAACCAGAAACAAGGCTGGGAAATGACTCCTTGGGTAAAATGAGAGCCTGAGTAAGGGCTCAGTGTGACGTCATCCACCTGTACCCGGCCGCAGGGCGGAGACAGGGCCCTGGGGGCTCACCAGCTGGCCAGAGAGCTGGGGCAAGTTCCAGGAGGTTGAGAGCCACCTGATGTGTGGGTGCAGGGACTGGCTTGAGCCATCTCTATAAGCTATCTCTGAGAATCCGTCGGTCAGCTGCCATCTCACTTGGCTCTCCGTTGGCAGTGCTGGGACGTGAGCCGTCGGCCTTGTGCTTTTTGGGCTCTCAACCTCTGCTCCATCCCGGGGAAGCAGGTTGAAGAGGCCTGTTTGGCTGGCAGCCTCCCCTGCCTCAGCTGCTACTGATGACTGCCAGGGAAAACCTCCATGCACTGCTGAGAGAGACTGGTCCATGAGTCTTCTGGTGGAGCAGCAGCTGGTGGAGCAGCAGGCATTGTGAGAGCCTCAGGTTGTAGAGGCCTCAGGCCAAAAGGCTTTGTGCTGTGGTCCAGGGCAGAACACAGAACCGGATTCTCCAGCGCCTTGCACTTTCACGTGCTCCGACCCCCTCTTCTGCCTGCTGCTATGCCTAACTCTGCCTCTAGCTTAGACCTGGGCCAGGCCCATCTAGGTGGTGGTGTCAACCAAACCACCTTGTGTTCACAGTTGGTCACCTAGAGCCCTGGTCCCTCCTGCCCAGTCTCATCTAAGGCCAAACTGTTTGATATCCTAATTCCTTGGTGCTTCACTGCACCTCAGACTGAGCTAGGAGGCCGACTGAGCACCAGATGCCCTGGCACCGGTCCCTCCAGATCAACTTCTGGCCTCCCGTGGGCCCTCCTTTCTCTGCCGTCCAAGCCTACGCAGTGGTACCTCTGAGGGACATAGCTGTAGTGAGTACTTTCGGGCTGCTGAGGGCAAGAAGGCAGGGCAGAGGTTAGGCTATGACTGTTAGACGCCTGGAGGAGCGAAGGGACACCCACCACTTTGGCCCCTCTCAACCCCACCCAGCTTTTCCAGACTCCCAACCCTGGGAACCCAGCTGTGGGTGCTCGGCCGGGCCGTCAGCGGGGCAATTAAAACATGGTATGGCTTCCAATGGGGTTAATCACAGCTGCGTCCATAGAGGTGCCTTTCTCTGAGGATCTTCAAACCCTCACTAGGTATGATCTCACTCTTCATCTGGGATCCCCCTCCCTGGAACATCTCCAAGAAGCTGGGGCAAGCACAGACTGACTGAACAAAGGGTGAGAGCTGTGCCGGAAAAAGCTCGGGTCTCTGCCACCCACTCTGGGTGGTGGATGAGTGTTTGTTCTG
The DNA here is from genome assembly GCA_902729485.2 of Mus minutoides. NCBI lineage: Eukaryota > Metazoa > Chordata > Mammalia > Rodentia > Muridae > Mus > Mus minutoides. The sequence continues at coordinate 1,285 of LR754860.1, read as the reverse complement.
GCAGAGAATAGGGACCTTCACTCAATGTTCAGAGAGGCCAGCCTGCCATGAGCCAAAGGCTCCTAAACATTGTGTCAAGACTGACCGTGCCAGGGCCTGCCCCGGAACCCACATTCAGCGTGGTAGAATGATGTCTCTGGCATGGGTACTTTGCCAAACCCATCCGATGGCCTTCTAGTTGAGTAGCTGGTACTGCAGGGACATCTCCATACAGCAGGGTGCCTTGAATGGGTGAGTTAGGAGACCCCAAGCCACTGGAGACAGCAGGGAAGGAAGGGTAAAGGACCTGGTGAGGATGCTGTGTGGTGTTGGGGCCAGACCAGGGATTTGGAATTTCTGTGGAAGAGCCTGAACCAAACTGCAGGTTTTTAAGGAAAAGTGACCTTCTTGGATAGGTGATTGTGGCAGGGCTGCGTGTGGTCAGAGGAAGGAGACACTCACAGGCTAGACTGATCCAGGCTGGAAGCCAGGAACTGGAAGCTGGAGGACAAAACTGTAGGAGAGACGTTCTGTGTGGGGGCCTGCAGCCAGGGGGAAGTGAAAGATACAGAGGAGGGAAAGGTTGCTGGAGAGTGGGTGGGAGCAGGCACCAGGATCAAGGAGGGACCCACGTGGCATTGCTGAAACACCACGGAGCTTAGCTTGCAGTCTCGGAGGCAGAGGCCCGCTGACATCCCTCCACCCTCCCCTGCCAGCCAGATGACCAGATGTTGTGGTTTCCCCAGCCTCATTCCTCCCCCTAGAGGCTCCTGGAAGCACAGCTACTTCCTCCTAAAGCGAATGGGCGTAGTTTCCCAAAAGTCTCAACATCCCTTCAGTCTCCACTTCCAAGATCAAATCCCTTGACACACCCGCAGTCAGGCATGTGAGTCCCCTTAGAAACCGGGGAGAAAAAACAAAAACAGTCAATGAAGGTAGAGACCTGTCCAGTTTGGGTATGAGGGGATAGAAGAGGCTTGCTCAACTGTCTACCCCACATAGCAGTACCCTCTAGGGTACTTATCTAAAGTGTGGCCCACTGGAGTCCTTGGCACACCCCCACAAGCTATGTAACTTTTACCTTTTTTTTTTTTTTTTTCCGAGACAGGGTTTCTCTGTATAGCCCTGGCTGTCCTGGAACTCACTTTGTAGACCAGGCTGGCCTCGAACTAGAAATCCGCCTGCCTCTGCCTCCCGAGTGCTGGGATTAAAGGAGTGCGCCACCACGCCCGGCATGGGTGGAATTTAAGTCTTAAAAGGTAAAAGTTGCTGGGCGTGGTGGCGCACGCCTTTAATCCCAGCACTC
>LR752099.1:24907-107151 GCA_902729485.2 Mus minutoides | reverse complement strand
TCATGTAGGAGAATAGGAATTGATCCATTCTTACCTCCTTTTATTAAGGTCAAGTCTAAGAGGATCAGGGAACTCCACATAAAACTAGGGACACTGAAACTTATGGACGAGAAATTGGGGAAAAGCCTCAAAGATATGGGCACAGGGAAAAAATTCCTGAACAGAACAGCAATGGCTTGTTGTATAAGATCGAGTATTGACAAATAGGACCTCATAAAATTGCAAAGCTCCTATAATGCAAAAGACTGTCAATAAGACAAAAAGTCCACCTACAGATTTGGAAAGCTTCTTTACCAATCTTAAATCAGATACAGGACTATTATCCAATATATATAAAGAACTCAAGAAGATGTACTCCAGAAAATGTAACAACCCTATTAAAAAATAAGGTATAGAGCTAAGCAAGGAATTCTCATCTGAGGAATATAGAATGGTTGAGAAGCACCTGAAAAAAAAAATGTTCAACATCTTTAATCATCCAGGTAATGAAAATCAAAGAACCCTAGATTCCTCCTCACACCAGTCAGAATGGCTAAGATCAAAAATTCAGGTGACAGCAGATGCTGGTGAGGATGTGCAGAAAGAGGAACACTCCTCCATTTTTAGTTGGATTGCAAGCTGGTACAACCACTCTGGAAATCAGTTGCCTGTCCTCAGAAAATTACACATAGTACTACTGGGTGATCCAGCAATTCCTCTCCTGGGCACATACCCAGAAGATGTTAGAACTTGTAATGAGGACACATGTTCCACTATGTTTATAGCAGCCTTATTTATAATAGGCAGCAGCTGGAAAGAACCTAGATGTCTCTACAGAGAGATGGATACAGAAAATGTGGTACATTTACACAATGGAGTAGTACTCAGCTATTAAAAACAATGAATTCATGAAGTTTTTAGGCAAATGGATGCATCTGGAGGAGATACCGTCCTGAGTGAGGTAACCCAATCACAAAAGAATATACATGGTGTGAACTTACTGATTAGCAGATATTAGCCCAGAAACTTAGAATATCCAAGACACAATTTGCAATACACATGAAAGTCAAGAACAAGGAAGACCAAAGTGTGAATACTTTGTTCCTTCTTAGAGTGGGGAACAAAATACCCATGGAAGGAGTTACAGAGATAAAGTTTGACGATAAGACTTAAGGAAAGACCATGAAGAGACTGCCCCACCTGGTGATCCATCCCATATACACCAAACCCAGACACTATTGCATATGCCAGAAAGAATTTGCTGACAGGACCTTGACATAGCTCTCTCATGTGAGTCTATGGCAATGCCTCGCAAATACAGAAGTGGATGCTCACAGTCATCTATTGGATGAAACACAGGGCCCCTTGTGAAGGAGCTAGAGAAAGTACCCAAGAAGTTAAAGGGGTCTGTAGCCCTATAGGAGATACAAAGATATGAACTAACCAGTAACCTCCAGAGCTGTATTTCTAGTTGCATATGTAGCAGATGGCCTAGTTGGCCATCAATAGGAGGAGATGCCCTTGATATTGGGAAGATCATATGCCCCACTACAGGGGGATGTCAGGGCCAGGAAGTGGGAGTGGTTGGGTTGGGGAGCAGGGTGTGGGGAGGATATAGGGGGCTTTGGGGATAGCATTTGAAATGTAAAATAAGAAAATATCTAATAAAAACGTTTTACCATTCTTTAAAAATCAGTACAAGTGCTCGCTTCGGCAGCACATATACTAAAAAAAAAATCAGTACTAAAAGCATGTTTTAGGTTAGTTTTTCTAACTTTTCTCTTTACCCACATTTTAAATACTGTTTCTCTAGAAATTAAAGTTTTGGGAATGAGTCCTCTCTTGAAAGCTTATGTAGGACATAAGTATCTTCCTCAGTGCATTGAGATTTGAAACCCACATTTTCATCCACATGGTTACAGAGAAAGCTGCAGACAGATGTGAGGCTAAGCAGCATTCCCTGCTATGAACATCTTCCCTCTTGATTCCAGCACATTTGAACAAACTCAGAAATACATAAGTCTCACTACCAGTCATCCAAAAAGATAAACTCAACATGGAGGTTTCTGTGCATGTTAGGCTTCAGGAGTGACCCGAGCTGAGGAGAAAGCAACTCTTAAATCACAAATTCCATAGCAAAGAAAGGAAAAGAGAAAGAAAAAAGGCTTACAGTGCTAAATAATCAACTCACAAATGGATCAGACAATTAAAATTATCTTTTGCCTTCCTCAAGAAAGCAGTGAATGAAAACAAACTGTACTATTTAAAACTTAAATCATGCAATTAATACAGCTTTGTCCTGGGACTAATTTCTGTACTTTTAATGAAGGAGTAATACTATTGTATTTATATTAATACTTGAAATGGATTGAATCACTGCCTACTACTTTCCACATATCATACACACCAATCTGTTATATACAATAATTTTTATATTATCAGAAAGCTAATATAAAAATGCAAGAGAGTGTTTTCCACTTGGGAATAACCAATCTCAAGAAAGGAACTCATTTCTAAGGGTCTAGCTATTCTCAGAGCTGATTATATACTGAATGAGTTCTGTTGAATATTGATAGAGGGAATGTAGGTATGAACTAAAGAATTCAAATGAAATCAGATGGAGAAAAATTTAAATATATATATAGTTATATATATATATAGTTATATATATATATATATATAGTTATATATATATAGTTATATATATAGTTATATATATGTATGTATATACATGTATATATATAATTTATACATACCCCTATATTTAAGTAGTATACATTGTTCACTGCTTCTTAAAATAGATCTCTTTTGTGTACATGTTTTAATATAAAACATTCATATTATCACATTATTGTAAATGGAAGCCCAATTTATGAAACAGAAGGCCTTGGCATAGTTTCCAATACCTTACCTAGTGCTACCAAAACTTTTGAGGGTGCCACATGGAACATTCCAGAAATCCAGGGTCATTATAAATTTTCTTAATCTTGTTAAGAAAATAATTCAAAGATATACTCAGAAAGAAATTTGAAGACAAATTTTACTAGAGTCTAAGGGAAAAATTTAGGGAAGATAAGCTATAATCTCATCAGCTGCTGGGAGGAGAAATAAATGAAGAAGATATATAGAGAAAAGTCATGACTGTAGTGGTTGACGGTTGTCCAGAAATCAGGTTGGAGGAAGAGTGAGTTGAGGAGGCTTCAGAGAAAGAGTGAGACAGCTCAGAGTGTCTAGAAGGTACTCCCAGGCTATGGCCAGTATCAGAAAGAAAACAGAATAAGGATAAGGAAAATTTTTGAGAAATTTAAATACAAGGCAATTTCATTTCAGCCACATGGTGGCCTTTCCACGATATATTGCATAGAATGTAGTATTTTGGGAAGACTGTATCTCATTAAAGTGACAAGTATTCTTCCCATATCCTTAGCATAGTTTAGGAGATTGAGCCTTCCAAAGGTGGAGTCCCTTGGTTAGGTGATATGTTGGGGTGGCTGGTTTAAGTTGTCTGTTTGGTTAGTTTGAAATTTTGCATCTCCACTCAAGGGCAGAGATTAAGTGTATTGTTTTGACCAGACTCCCTAGTCATTGCTTTCAACATAGATTTTATCAAGGCTACTACTGTGTGTGGTGGGGTGGGGGGAGCTGAAAATCACTGAAGGAAGACCCCAGACTTATATAGCATAGAAAGACAAAGAGAGTTTATTCTTCAGAATCAACCAGCAGGCAGTAGTCAACCATTTTTGAAATGGTGACCCCAGAGAAAGGCACATAGGCCTTCTTATAGGAAACTGGGGGAAATCTCTATAGAAAGATTAAGTAATCTAAAATTTCACTGGTGGGTGCTCATAGGTCAGAGGCCGTCAGTGGTCTGCATTCCTTATGTCATGAATGTTTAACCATAGGATGAGGAAGTGTTGCCCAATACAGCTGGCCCATCCTAAGATAAGATACTTCCCCATAATTGTGCTTATTGCCAGGCTGTTCTTTGGGGGAGGGGGGGCTTTTATGATTTTGTTCTGGACTTTATGGACTGTTCCTGGAGCTGGTAACTTTGAGTGGCAAGTTCCAGGGTAGCCTTCACATGAGTGGGCTCATTTAGGAAGAGATATGAAATCCTGTAGCCAGGATCATTATTTGTGACTGCTGCTACCTTGTTTCCTGCTCTGAGCTGCTCGTCTACTTATTAGTTCTCATTAGCGTTATTGTTCAATAACTGCCTGATTGGTTGTACTTGTCACAGGACTTAGAGGGACAAAGAAATGCGCTGTCCTTAAAAGTTATTATGAACTCTTACACTGGACTCCCTAGCTTACCCACCTCTCCAACATGATCTAGCATATTCCATTCCTCTTGTTCCCTCCAACACCACTCAGCCCCCACTTAGAAAGCCTCTGAACAGAAAAGGAGCCAAAAAGCACAGTCCTAAATTCCCGTGATTCTTGACAGGACTATCAACCTCCCACACTTGAAGTCACCAACAACCCAGTCCCACCCACCCACACACCTCCTACCCCCTTACCCATTCTATAAAAAGCTCCAATGCCTTCGTCTGTCTGGGCTTACTAGTTCTTCAGTTTCCTCCTCTGAGACTGGTGAATTCACCAGAGAGGGCGTTCCCAAATAAACCCGTCTTTTAAAAACTTGGCTGAATTTACTTATTTCTTCAGCAGAGAAAACCTGTCATGGACCAGCACTATTCTTCAATAGATCCCCCAAACTCTCGGAAGATAAGGAATTTTATAGCTAAAAGGTAAGGAAGGCCTAAACGTTGTCTCTTTCATGTCTACTAAATTAAAAATCAGTTCCTTTTTGTCAGGAAAGCAAAAGCTTCCTTACACCTTTAAGGAGTATAAAGTGGCTATAATTTTTAAAAAGGGAAGGATTTAGAAATCTCTCAAAGATTAAGAGCACTGATCACCCTTCCAGATGAAGCAAATTTCGACCTGAACCATCCACATAGTCATTCACAACAGTTCCAAGATATTTGATATGTTATTTTTGGATGTACTGGCAACAGGAACCATGTGGTGTATAGATACACTGAGGCAAAACAATGAAAATAAAATAAAATATATTTTGAAGTGATTGCTATGGTGAATTAGGCTTTGAAGATTGTCTAGAATCTGCCACACCTCAGGCTCTTCTACACACGGATAAACATTTCTCAGTAAATCCTGATTCTCAATGACTCCATAATCAATCATAAAGTAAACGTTTATGAAATACACATTGAGGAGTGCTCCCCCTAAGCTATGTGCTGAGTTTCCAAATCTTGAGTATGATTTCAAAGTTAGGAAAACTTTTTATAGAAACACAGTGATTACACACAGGGGACATGTAATCTCCATTTAGCATAAAAGTCACTCTACGAATACATCATTGGTGATTTTACAGACTTAAATATGTTGCATTTTCATTATCTTTCCCTTTGAAAGGGTTAGTGTGGCAGCATATCAAGGTATCTGGCTAATCTCACCAGGGTTGTTAAGGTCTAATGTGAATTGTGGATGCCACAGAGACAGGTGTCTGTGTGCATTACAATTGAAATCCATCCTGCTTTTCCCCAGACTTATTTGGCTTCAGACTTTTTCTCAAATAATAGTGTGTTTATGTGATAGAAACTGTTCTAAATATATAGCAATGACATTACTCCAAAACTCACCAGGCAATTGGTCTATAGCATAATGCATCTCAGAATTAACATTCATTTTGAAGCCTAAATGGTTTAACTTCTTGCTATACCAGCTCTTATTTCATGGACTATAAAATTCACAAAATATTGAACTTCATGGGCTATGAAATAAAAGCTATAAAATTGTCTTCGAATGTGTAATTATCTGCTAGATCAGGCCCTTTTACCAAACCCATCATAAAATACATGGGGATTTCTTGTTGGATTCACTTGACATCTAAAAGGAACAAAAACTAATTGGAAAATAGATAAGACCATCATGATATGCAAATAAAACAAATGAATGACAATTAATAACAAAATCTCATCCTTCTAGCTTTATTCAATACACTTAAAATTTCCTAAACGGCTTTTATACCTGCTGCAAAATTCTAGAAAATGAGTAAACAGGTTTAATTACAGAAAATAAAATGGAATTGCTACCACCGAAGGTCTAAATCTGACACTTGGCAGTTTTAGTGCTTATTTTACATCCTCTTCAAAATGGACTGAGACAATGCTTAGAGTATTTAAATGTTCCTCACAGTGAGCTAAGAGGTGTCTCTCTCTGCTTTTGGTTTTTTTCTTGAATGGCAGATTTGTCATGAAAACGACCCCCTAGAGAAAAAGTCACTCTGCAGGACTCTTATTTATTTCTTATCATCCAGATATCTAATCTCACTTTTCTTTAGAATTCAATACCTATCAATTGGATAGAAATCAGGAATGAAATTCTCAATGCAATTCTTCACTGCCTTCAAAATACTAAGGAATTTGACATTGTCTCATTCCTGTTCTGATAATGCTCTTTATTTCTGTCTGTAACTCATTTCTACTAGGACACATAGGTTGCAAGTCAACTCTTCTATCTCATCTCAGTTCATTTGTTACCATTCATGCTCACTAAGTAGCTAAACCTTGTCTTAAAATAAGACTTGACATAATATGCATAGTAGAGTTTCCATGTTTGCTCTCTAGNGAGAGGAGAGGAGAGGAGAGGAGAGGAGAGGAGAGGAGAGGAGAGGAGAAGACAAAGAGAAAGGGAGAGGAGAGAGAAGTGAGAGGACAAAGGAAAAAGGGTAAGAGTAAGAGAGCAAGAGTAAGAGAGCGAGGTGTGGGCTTAGCACCCCTTTTTATGGTCTTCACTCTTGCTAGGTAACTGGGGAGGAGTTTAGCCTGAAGGTCAGAAGCTTGGGCCATTGCTTATGTGACCACTGACCATGCTTCTCTTGTGGGGGCTGTGGGAGGTGGTACCTTAGGCAGGGGCTGGAGTTCCAGGAGCATGAGGGAACGCCTACCATGTCATGTAGGTGAATTATGACCATTGAGGTTCAGACCTCAGCTCGACTGGAGACCAGCCTGCAATTCCCCACATCTTTCCATAGCAGAAATATACCAAGTGTTCAGAACTAATCCCAGAACTCTTCTTTGTACCATCTAATGCACTAATATTGCAGTAGCAAAGTTAACATAACATTCAAAATACATGTATTCACTGTATTATAGATAGTATACTAAATTTACATTATCTCTGTGCATCATTATGGAACAAACCTATGTTAGCTCAATGACAGTATTGAATAAATACAAAATAGATGCTAATTAACAACTACATAGTTCTCATATTGATAAATAATAACCATGTTTTTCAAATTATTATTAATGATTTAAAATATTACCAGCAAATTAATAATATTGTCTGTCTGTCTGTCTGTCTGTCTGTCTGTCTGTCTGTCTGTCTTAGTCAGGGTTTCTATTCCTGCACAAACATCATGACCAAGAAGCAAGTTGGGGAGGAAAGGGTTTATTCGGCTTACACTTTTCACATTGCTGTTAATCACCAAAGGATGTCAGGACTGAAACTCAGGCAGGTCGGGAAGCAGGAGCTGGTGCAGAGGCCATGGAGGGTTGTTCTTTACTGGCTTACTTCCCCTGGCTTGCTCAGCCTGCTTTCTTATAGAACCCAAGGCTACCAGCCAAGAGATGGTCCCACCCACAAGGGGCCTTTCCCCCTTGATCCCTAATTAAGAAAATGCCTTACAGTTGGATCTTATGGAGTCATTTCCTCAACTGAAGCTCCTTTCTTTGTGATAACTCCAGCTGTGTCAACTTGAAACAAAACTAGCCAGTACACTATCTAATATTGTCTCTTCTAAACCTAATTTAACTTTCAATTATGCAGTGTTTTCCACTGTAGATTTCTGAGAGTGTCTTGTGTGAGAGCTATATAAGTAAGATGTTATTTCAAAATGAACCCCCCAAATTATAGGGTCATTCTATCATATCTTTAGAATATAGTCTAAGGTGCTGCTGCTATTCTGCCACAGAAAGTTGAAAAAGAACACAAATATGAGGAGTCTTATTAATCTCTCTATCATAGCAAATGAGTCTGAATAGAGTAGGCTGATAATATAAATTGGAATAATGGTAATAGTCTGTTATTGGATTCCAGGAGGCACTCATTAATTTTGACATCAGAATTCTCACCCATATTATTAAGTCCAAAATATTAAGGTAGTCTACTAAAAGTGAAATACATACATAATAGTTTTTTAACTGGAACAGTTTTGATAGCAGGTGGCATAAAATATGGAGGATTAATTAAATTGTGTTTGTAAAGCACTTCAAACTTAGTTGATCTATCACTTTATGCATACTATCTTGAAGAAACTTATGTTATATTTTAGTACCCTTTCCATATTCCATCTATGCAAATATGCAAAGTAGTAAAAGTATATGCATAATGTTAATAAATACAAATCTTGTTATAATTTGTGATGGGAAACAGTTCTCAAGTTAACGTGAGTATAAAAATTAAACAAAAGCTGTATAAAATTTATTGTAACTAAAATCCTCTTAGTGAAAAAAGAGACACTTAACGATATTCTTGACTCTTGAATTGATAATATCCTCACTTTACCCAGTAATTATCCAAGGACTTTGTACCATTGACTGTTTAAGATCAACACAATTCTCACAGTCATTGTACAAATTTAGAAGCTGTGCATGCAGAGATCATTAATTTCACAAACTGCTTTGTTCAATAATTACTGCTGTTAAGTTATAGCAGTATAGACTTGGACATTTGCTTGTTACTTGGATAGTATACAGGTTTCATTCTGATGCCTAGTTAATAACCATCTGTTTTTGGAAAGGGGTAAAATAAAATTAATGTGTATTTAAAGTGGTGTGTACATGGACTATGGATCTAATTTATACTTCTCTTACATTTTGCCATAAATCTTGGACATTCCTTACAAACGAACTGTGAACTAAAAATATTATATGTACACCTAGCTTTGAGGTTTTATGAGGCACCATCAATAAAAACTTGAAGAAGCCTAGATTAAACAAAAATCTTTGTGTTTGTGTTTGATAATTCTTACCTAAAGAAACATTTCACTTCTATGATATTTCATAATGTAACCTGAAATTTTATATATATATATATATATATATATCCAGGGAATAGGAATATATATGTGTGTACACACACACACACACACACACACACACACACTATATATATATATATATATATATATATATATATATATATATATATATATATACATCAAATGATGTTTATCCTATGAGAGAAAAATAATCACCTGTTATACTTTATTGAAGCTGAGGTAATTGTAAAGATTTCTGTAAGAAATTAAAATTTTTACTTAGGAGTCCTCCAGTATTATAGAGTTCCTTAAAATCTTTTAATTTGTCTTTTAATTTCTGACCTGTGGGAGTAGGAATGGAAGTGTCTCTGTTGCTTTTCCTGTCATGTGGGACCACTTTCCTCCTATTAGGGTGCCTCATCCCACCTTACTATAAGGGTTTATGCCTAGTATTATATGACCTTATTTTACTGTGTTTGGTTGATATAACTGGTTCTGAAGAGAACGAGAGATACAGTGAATCTTGGGCAGAGGAAAGGTAGGGGGATGGGAATGGGATGACGTGAGGAGAGGGGGCTGCAGTAGGGATGCATTGCAAAAGCACAAAGAAATAGAAAAAATAATAAAATGAAAACTAAAAAATGTTACAAGAAAATTTTATGATATTCAACCACAAAAACAAATTCATTATAGATAAAAATAAATAAGGTAGTAAGCAAAGAATGGAAACAAAATAGCCATGTAAAATGAAACCTTTGAGGCATATATATGCAATTTATCAATAACACCACTGTGAATGAAGATGGCTCATTCCACTTCTGCAGTGAAACCAGAGGAAAACAACACCAACCAACCAACCAAGACTGTAAAATGATTTTCCTAAGAAGAGGGAAAAAATAAGTAAATATTTATTAAAGAAATGTATAAAATTAGCACAAAGCATGAAGTCTACATTGTTAGGACTGATATTATAAACTTGACTCCTCCTAGATCAGTGAGCGAGACTGAAGTGTTTCAAACAATAAATCCAGCCCTCAGGAGTCATATATAAGGCTTTCTGAGCAAGACGTAGAAAACCCAGTAGAGGATATATTTCCTCTTTCAGTACCTCTAAGTGACGCAGAATTTTGGCAGAGGCAGATTTAATCATGCATCCAATTATTACTAAAGAAAAGGAGACAATCTGTTGTAATTGTGATTTATTCTTAAATTTTATTAACACCAAGCAATGGGTATATACTAGAAGAACTGTGATACTTCAATATATGGGTACATTACACACTGATCAAATAAAATCAATAATAATTTTCATCATTTTAACTTTCTTTCACTTTGTAGCTTTCAATAAACTCTATTTCAGTTCTTCATAAAACAAGTTACTGTGAACTACTTACCAAACTATCCTATAGATCACCGTCTATTTGCTCCATCTCTGTTTTGCTATTCATTTCCAATCTATTCTAGCTGTGATTGTGTGTGTTTTAGCATTATATCTGAAATATAGTTCTACTGTTGTCTTAACGTGTTTTCCCTTTTTGTTTTTGTAATTTAATGGCTTCAGGTCCTTTTTCAGATTGGTAAGCCACTGGGACTGTTTTAAAAAAGTTGTTGAGAAATGGAAGTTATGCTGTTATTTCATGCTTCTGGGGGAGGGGGAGAGATCATTCTTTTTCTAAGGTATGACTTGTTGCTTTTGTCAATAAGAAACTCACGATAAATGTGCAGAATTATTTCTAAGCTCTCTATTCTATTTCAGTGGCATCTTTTAGTATTTGTAGCAGTATGGTGCTGTCTATTGCAGCTCTGTAGTCTGAGAGATCAAACATTGTGACAATTTTGTCTCCGGTTTCAAGATCTCTTTGACTAGTTGGTAATTTTTGTCCACAGAAATTTTTAGACTTCTCCTCCCTGGGAAATTCATAACTTGAATTTCCCTGGAGATTGCATAAAATCTTTGTTACTTTGAGTTATATGCACATGTCAGAAAAACTGACTCTTCCACTTCATCAACACATGATTTCTTTCATATTTCCATCTTTTAATCACTTAATTTTGGTTTTGTGATTTTCATTGTAGAGAGGTCACCTTCTTGATGAAATCTCAGTGTTCTGTACATTTATTTGTTATTATTGTGAATGGGAATGCTTTCATGTTTTCTTTCGCAGTAAGTTCATCATTGTATGAAGTGACATTTGCATGTCAAATTTGCCATACCTGAAATTTAACAAGATTTATTAATTTTAGACATGTGGGCTTCTGTCCTTTATCCCTGTGTAATTTTCCTCTGCTGTTTTGCCTTGCTAAGAGTCCTAGTACTATGGGAAATAAGAAGTTTAGAATGAATATACTTGCCTTTTTTTTTTAAAAAAAGAGAGAACCCTTTCAGTTTTAATGTGATCAGTATGCTAATGACTTAATTTGTTACATAGTCACATGGCTATGTTATGCTCCATTTTTGTGATGCCTAATCTTTCCAGTTTCTGTTATGAAGAAAAGTATATTAGAGGCATTTTTTTGCATCTATTACAATGTTCCTGAGATGCATTCTTTTCATTTTGATGAAATATTGTATCTACTGAACTTGAAGTGTTAAAACATCCTTTTATCTGGTAGCACATTGAACATTACCTCAGTGACTTCATTCTTTGATGTTCTAGTGGATATCATTTGCTAATATATTGCTAAGAATGCATGCATCTATTTCGTCAGAATACCAACCTACCATTTTCCTTCATCGTCACCCTACTTCTTAATTTTATTCTTTCTCCTATCAACTTTTTTTGGTAGTATTTCCTTAGCTGGACTTAGTATCTTAGTAATGCTGTGGTCCAATAATTTTTTTTGGAAGATCTCAAGGTTACACTGACTTGGACATGGCATATTGAGATACTATGCTGCCAATCACTCAGCTTTACCCTGGCACTGGAACTTTGTGCCATGTAAGAAAAGAGTAGCCAGTTGTGGTGGTGTACTCTGGTGGGGTTTGCTGGAGGAGGCAGAGGCAGGTGGATCACGAGTTTGAGGCCAGCCTGGGTTACACATTGTCAGGCATTGTTGGTGGTGCACGCCTTTAATCCCAGCACTTGGAGGCAGAGGCAGACAGGTTTCTGAGGTCGAGGCCAGTCTGATCTACAGAGGGAGTTCCAGGACAGCCAGGGCTATACAGAGAAAAACAAAACAAAACAAACAAATCAAACAAACAAAAACAAATAAGAATAGTCTGTCCAACAATAACTGCCTTTAACATCAAGAATTTCCCTCAGATAGACTATAACCAGTTTTCTTATTTTGAGCTCAGATTCCAGATCCTCCTTAGAACTAAGAAAATATGAAGACAAACGTGTATAACTTTTAATCTTTACCAATTTTAATTTTTAAAACTTTGTTCTAAAATCATTATGCAGGAAACTTAAGCAGTTTAAATATCTCAACAAACTTTTATAGAGTTAGAATCTCTTTTTCATCTACTCTCTTGTTTAAATAATTGATTTACATAACATCTGTGAGAGAATGTATCCAAGCATAATACCCTTAAATATAATGAAAGAAATTTAGAGAGCCACAAGCCAAATTATATTGAAAGCCAACAATCTATGAAAGAAACATACATGAATTNGTTTAAATATCTCAACAAACTTTTATAGAGTTAGAATCTCTTTTTCATCTACTCTCTTGTTTAAATAATTGATTTACATAACATCTGTGAGAGAATGTATCCAAGCATAATACCCTTAAATATAATGAAAGAAATTTAGAGAGCCACAAGCCAAATTATATTGAAAGCCAACAATCTATGAAAGAAACATACATGAATTTTTCTTGTGTTCAGAAAGGGAGAGGGCAATGAGCATACATATTTGTTAAAATATGTAAAATGTGACTGAATAAATTAATACCAATGCATGTGCTAAAGAGTTGTTGAATACATTAGAAAAACCATCTAGAATATCTTTATATCTGCATATTATCAGGGAAAATATCTTGTTGAATGATTGTCAATTCTGATGATTGAAGAAATATCTTCCTGAATAATGACATACAGTGACAAATGCTTTGTGAGTTAGTCAGTAGATAGAAATTAAGAATAATAATAGAGGCATAAAAAAGAGAATATGATGCAGGGCAGCTAATAGCAAGGGTCATTAGAGTGGCAATATGGAAACCTTGTATTGTAGAAGCTTCGTAAAGTATTTAGGCATATAAAATAAACGTGAAAAGAACTCAGCAATAAAAGATGTCTAGTTGGGACAAAGTGTCACCAAATTAAACTCTCAGAGCGAGAAATGAATTGCATCTAGTTGAGTCATTGGCCAAAGGCATCTTTAGAATCCTCCATATATATCTCAGAATATTGACAAGGCTATTGTTCAATCTCCATATGTTTATGGTAATTATTATTGAAGATAATCATTACATATCTCATTAACCATGGAGAAGTCAAGATGGTACCTAACTAGATGTTTTTCTCCTACTGAATGGTATTCATGGTTATAAAAGATACTCTACAATGGGTGAGAGGTAAACAGTATCCATCATGTCAACTCTGTGATCTACAATGATGACCTGCGTGCAAAATAATTTGGTGAAATAGTGGTAAAAGAATTGGGGAAGCTACCAACCACTCTGATTAGATTGAAGGAACTGTCCATGTGATAAAACCCATATTTAACACTATTTGGAGTATCAAAAACCTGAGACTTGATAGGCCATTGGCATAAGTGAGAACTATGTACTCTGTTCTGCTTAAGGAATATAACAATGTAATGACTCATAATGACATCAATTCTGCTATTCCATGGGTAATCAGCTCATTCAGGTATCATAACAAAGCTTCTTCTCATGGTAGATGGAAACTAAAACAGAGACACACAACTGGAAAATATGCAGGAAATGAAAAATTTTAGGACAAACAATATTAAATGTGAAGTCTTAATCAAAACTTTTCACTTCATGTTCAGGGAACTCTTTAGAAAAGGAGACAGATTTTAAGAGCCAGAGGTAAGACTGAAGCCAGAAGACTGTAAAGAAATAGTGTCTTCTAAACAAATCAATACTGATACATATATGAGCTCACAGAGATTTTGTAGCAGGCAAAGGCTCTGCACAGTAAATGGTCAACAGAAAATAAAATCAATCATGTTTTGCAATATTTTTTGTCTCAAGTTCCTTTGTTTGGTGGACATTCTTGTATTGCCAATATTCGTATTTTGTTTTATATATTTTGTTTCTTTTTTAATTATGCATTCTTTGTTTTTCTTTGCATTTTTTTTCTAAAGAAAGTGAGGAATGAAGGGGATGGAGTTGAGTTGGTGATGAGGAAGAATTGTTGGGGGAAAAGAAGACATGCTCAGAATATATTGTGTAATTGTTTTTCAGAAAAAATGCTATAAAACAGAAACAAGACATGGCAGAGATACAAAGATAGAGAAAGAAGAGAAGGGAAGGGAAGGGAAGGGAAGGGAAGGGAAGGGAAGGGAAGGGAAGGGAAGGGAAGGGAAGGGANAGAGAAGAGAAGAGAAGAGAAGAGAAGAGAAGAGAAGAGAAGAGAAGAGAAGAGAAGAGAAGAGAAGAGCAATACAACAAACACTGTTCTTCCATGGCCTCTGTTTCAAGCTGTAAAATGATTCAATCCCTCTACTCTACATGCTATGCCCCAAATAATAAATCTACTTCAGTTTTGATTTTTTATTAGTTACTAGTCATGTAAATAAACAAATAGCAATTATAACCTTAAAGTTGATGGACTTCCTCATATAGATTTATTGTAAGAAATTGCAGTTATTTCTGCCTAGTAATTATATATAAATAAACATGGAAATGATATTAACAACATAGGAAAGATTTTTAAATAGAGCTCAGTGTCAAGGCATTTACAGTCACAAAGCTCTGAATTCAACCCTAGCATGACACAAGTTAGTCATGAATGAACATCTGAATGGATGTATGCAATTCCAGCATGCAAGAGGTAGACACAGGAGATATAAAGCTTAAAGGATGCTACACTGACATACAGATTCTACAGTTTCCTACAACTTGAGAATCTGTAAAAAAAAAAAAATAAGGTTGAATGTTTTAGAGAATTTTTGAGGCAGATGTAGCAATAGCTCTTATTAACATCTCCTTAGAATTCAAATCCTTTATGAGAAAAGAAAAAGTAGTATGATAAAAAGTAAAGTTTATAATATTAATACACAGATAAATTTTACTAAAATGAGAATAATGGAACTTATAATATTGTAAAATATTTTTATTGAGAAAGATAATCAGGAATGGGAATTAGTAGATTTTAAATGGAACAAGAGAATATGCTAATTTAAAGATTGATAGAAGGCATGAAAGCTTAAATATTGGAAAATCATAAATGTTTTAAAGGAAAGAGAGATTGTGCCTGTGTGCAATAAATGCTTTGGAACAAAGGAAATAACAAAATACAATTGAATAAATGACCACAAGCTATATATCATTAATCAACACACCCAGGTAGTTTAGTGATACCAGGTCAGATAAACACAGACATTTTTAAAGTGCACATATTTCTAAAAATTTATAAAGTCAAAGATGAAAAAAGAAGTAAGATTCAAAAGGCTTTTTTCATACAAATTAAACCAATGATATGTATCAGCTGGCCTTCCAGAGAGCCAGTGGAGTTCAGGACATTTATCTACTGACTTCTCAGAGATTCAGTGATTTCAGAGAACAGAAAAATCATAAATTCAAAGATAAATCCCTTCTTATAAGTCCCATCAAAGATAACACTTCTAGAATAGAATTTTAAAATAAACCCACCTATTGTTTGGAAAACTTCATATTAATTTCCATAGTAGCTATATGAATTATAAATCACACCTGCAGTGGATATTAACACTCCTATTTCCTAGTCCTTGACAGCATTTGTAATCTGTTATTAGTAATTTTTTGTTTGTAGCTATTATCATTTTTGTGGAAGTATTTTCTTTTCAAATTTTACTAGAGATTCCTTTTATTATTTATATACTTTATGATTTAAGCTTTGAAATTATGATGCATGTATATATACACTTTATCTAGATCATATCTTGCCTTTACTTTCTCCTCTACATACTCCTAGGATCCTCTCTTATATTTCCTTTCAAAGTTCATAAAAACCTTTCATAATTAAAAGTTTATTTTTTAAAAGCCACTGAGTCCACTTAGATAATACCATATGATCTGGACATTGGATCATTCAATGGACCCTAGAAACATATAGTAGCCATAATTTTATAGAATAGAAAGTTATCGTCCTCCAAGAGCCTCATTATCCCCTTCATCTTCTCTAACTTTCAGTGGATTGATATAGTTCAGGACTTGTGCTGGAACCACATCTTCAGTGACTTCATGTGTACAATAGCCATGCCTATACAGAGAACAGAAATGCATAGTATAACCTTTTTCTTTCATATCTCACATTGTTTCTGCTTCCCATTTTGTGATGCTCCAGATAATAGGTGGGGTGTAGTGGTAATCCAGATCTATGACTGAGCATTGTGACCAGCTTATTCTTAGTACTTTAAACATCACCAAGTATCTGCAGTAACTGCAACCTACAGCGATAAGAAGCTTTTATAACCAGGGTGAAATGAACACAAAGTTTGTATAGAAAGATGAGTATTTGGCATACAGGCTGATAACATGACCATTTAGAAAAGCAGTATCAAAGACTCCCATAGAGTCTATAACATCCACAGCAATAGATTTTAATCATATTTATAGCATCAGGCATGAATACTCTCCAATGAGATAGAATTCAACTCCATTATAAAAGTGGCTGATGACCACCATAAACAGTTTTGACATGACTGCAACATTACACTTATTCCTTGCAGGAAGGTATCCTTAGTATAATTAACCATCACACTACATTCATTTCAATGAAGTTACTGTTCCCATCCATGCATAAGACTTTAGCCCAATTATTTTTCTCACGTTCACTTAAGTTATGTACACTTTAGTCTTTCTTAATAATATATATTTTACTTAGATTGGAAGATTATAGGTTACTAAATAGTGTCATCACATGCACTTCATTTTGCTTACAGGTTTCTCTAACATCTCATTTCCCCATGTTTTTTTGTTTTTTGTTTTTTGTTTTTGTTTTTGTTTTTTTCTTAGCTTACAGTTCTTTTTTTAAATTTTTAATAATTTGTTTTACTAGATATTTTCTTAATTTACATTTCAAATGCTATCCCGAAATTTCCCTCTACCTTCCCCCTGCCCTGTTTCCCTAACCACCCACTCCCACTTCTTGGCCCTGGCGTTCCCCTGTATTGGAGCATATAAAGTTTGCAATACCAAGGGGCCTCTCTTCCCAATGATGGCCAACTAGGCCATCTTCTGCTACATATGCATCTAGAGACACAAGCTCCAGGGGTTCTGGTTAGTTCATATTGTTGTTCCTCTTATAGGGTTGCAGACCCCTTCAGCTTCTGGGGTACTTTCTCTAGCTTCTCCTTTGGGGGCCCATTTCATCCATATGTTGCTGTCTAGCCTACCAAATATGTTCTGCCACAAGTTGTCCATTCATAGTTTCTTAGCTTCCGTATTTCCTCCAGCAAAAGATTTGAAACTTATATGTAAGAGAGTATGTAGTGTTTATCCTTTGGTCTTAGTCCAACTTATGCTCTATAATATTTTCAATTATATCCATTTAACTACAAATTTATGACTTTATCTCTTTCTGTTGTGATTCTATAGCATACCATTGTGTGCATATATATTTCCATTAGTTATTTCTCACTCACCTAGATTGATTCTATTAACTATTTTAAATAGAGAAGAAATGGACATGAATATTGAGTAATAAGATATAATGTTCCTCGACTATTTGCCTAGGAGAAAAAAAAGAGAGAGATGAAGAAGAAGAAGAAGAAGAAGAAGAAGAAGAAGAAGAAGAAGAAGAAGAAGAAGAAGAAGAAGAAGAACTGAGAAATTTTTACCAAACCAAATTACCTACATACAGTCAAAAGGGTTTTGAAAACTAAATGTAATTATCCCAGACAACCCATAAGACAAACAAACAAATAAAACCAAATAAAAAGTGAGGTTGGTGATACAGCTTAATTGAAGGGATGTTTGACTCATATGCATGAAATTGAATATATGATTTGCACCACAACAGAAACAGGACATTTTATCATATACCTGAAATTCCACAATGTGTTAGGTAAAGATGGAAAAATCCTAAAATGATGATCATCCTTCATTATGTCATGAATATTTATGTACACACATAGGATGTATATACGTATAAGTTACAATTTCAAGTTTTCTTTTTAAATTATATATTTATTAATTGATTATTTCATTTACTTACATTTCAAATGTTGTCCCCTTCCTGGTTTCCCCTCCCAATCTCATTCCCTCTCCCTTTGCCTCCATGACGGTGCTCCCACCCACACACTCCTACTGCTTCACCACTCCTGCATCCTGGCCCATGGAGCCTCCAAAGGAGCAAGGGCTTCTCCTCCCATTGATACCAGATAAGGCAAACTTCTGCTACATATGTAGCTGGAGCTAAGGGTCCTTCTATGTAAACTCTTTGATCAGTGGTTTAATCCCAGGGAGCTCTGGGTGGTCAGATTAGTGGATATTGTTTTTCTTCCTATGGGGTTGCAATCCCCTTAAACTCATTCAGCCCTTCCCCTAACTCTTCCACTGAGTTCTCTGGAGGGGTAGTGGTGGAGGGGGTCATAATCTGATGGCTGGTGACTGTGAGTATTTGCATCTGTATTGGTCAGGGCCTGGCAAAGTCTCTCAGAGGATAGCCATAACAGCCTCTTTAGGGTTAGTGGGGTTTTGCATTTGCTCTGTGTACTGGCAGGTTTTATGTGTCAACTTGACACAGGCTGGGGTTATCATAGAGAAATGAGCTTCAGTTGGGGAAATACCTCCATGAGATCCAGCTGTGAGGTATTTTCTCAGTTAGTGATCAAGGGGGAAAGGCCCCTTGTGGGTGGGACCATCTCTGGGCTGGTAGTCTTGGGTTCTATAAGTGAGCAGGCTGAGCAAGCCAGGGGAAGCAAGCCAGTAAAGAACATCCCTCCATTGCTTCTGCATCAGCTCCTGCTTTCTGACCTGCTTGAGTTCCAGTCCTGACTTCCTTTGGTGATGAACAGCTCTATGGAAGTGTAAGCTGAATAAACCCTTTCCTCCTCAACTTGCTTCTTGGTCATGATGTTCGTGCAGGAATAGAAACCCTGACTAAGACACTCTGTAACTTGACAGGCAGATTGTTGGTGGCAGTTGGCTTGGGCTTGGGCTTGGCATGGTTGGGGCCTTGGCTGTGACTCAGAAATGCCTCTCTCATGTGAAGTAAAACATTGTTAATTAATTAATTAATTAATTTACTTTTACTTATTTTTCATTTTTATTTTTTTATTTATTTTTAACTTTTTTATTGGATATTTTCTTCATTTACATTTCAAATGTTTTCCCCTTTCCAGGTCTTCTTTTTGGAACCCTCCTACCCCACCCACCCACTCTCATATTCTGGCCCTGGCATTCCCCTACATGGGGCATTGACTATCTTCAAGGCCAAGGGCCACTCCTCCCACTGATGTCCAACAAGGCCATTATCTGCCACATATGTGGCCAGAGCCATGAGTTCCTCTATGTGTACTCTTTGGTTGGTAGTCTATTCCCTGAGAGCTCTGGGGTTTCTGGCCAGTTGACACTGCTTCTCCCCCCATGGGTCTGCAAACCCCTTCAGCTCCTCCAGTCCCTTCTTCAACTCCTCCATCCGGGACTCCATGCTTAGTCCAAGGGTTGGCTGAGAGCATCCAGCTCTGTATTTGTCAGGCACTGGCAGAGTCTCTCAAGAGAGCCATATCAGGCTCTCATCAGCAAGCACTTCCCATCATCGACAATAGCATTCGGGTTTGGTGACTGTATATGGGATGGATCCCTAGGTCTGGCAGTCTCTGGATGGTCTTTCCTTTAGTCTCTGCTCAACACTTTGTCTCCTTGTTTTCTCCTGTGAGTACTTTCCCCCCTTCTAAGAAGCACTGAAGCATCCACACTTTGGTCTTCCTTCTTCTAGAAAGTGGCTCTTTAAGCAAAGACCTTCTCTATGTTCCCCATGGCTGATCTCCATGAAAAGAGGCAGTTCATGGTTTAAAAGCATTTATTGTAATGGCAGAAAGTAGATGACTAAAACTACTCCACTTCTCAGGGGAAGTCTGAAGTTAAATACCTTTTGCAGAGAGAGTGTCTGGGAAGAAAGTTTATTGGCTAAGCCTTCAGGCCTTTAGGTACCTCATTAAAATGGAGATCTGCCTAGAGGCTACATGATCTGTGGTCAGGTTATCTACCTTTGGAGGGGCTTTGCCCTTATGTGACTGATGGCCACAGATCTATGGAAGTCTATGCCCTCCTGCCAGGAACCTGGTGTACAGGCCTTGGGCGAAACACCTTCTGTCTCTTTAGGGTCACTGGGGTTTCTAGCCTTAGCTCAAGCAGGAATCAGGTTGCCTTTCACGGTCTTATACACTTCTTGGCATCAGCAATAGTGTAAGGGTTTGGTGTCTGCAGGTGGGATATATCACTAGGAGGGGCAGTCTCTGGATGGGCTTTACTTCAGTCTCTGCTCCATTTATTTTTTGTTGTTTTTTTTGTTTTGTTTTTTGCTTTTTTGGTTTTTTTTGTCCTTGCATTTCCTTTTGATAGGAATCCTGTTTAGAATGGGGAACAAGGGCTGGTGAGATGGCTCAGCAGTTAAGAGCACTTAATGCTTTTCAGGAGGTCCTGAATTCAAACCCCAGCAACCACATGGTGACTCACAACCATCTGTAATGAAATCTGATGCCCTCTTCTGGTGTGTCAAGACAGTTATAGTGTACTTATAATAAAGTGTACTCACATATAATAATAAATAATAATAATAAAAATAGAAGGGGGGAAATAATCATGGGAGATAGGGGGAAGGAGGGACCTAAGAGGCAGAGAGGAGAGGGAGGGACAAGGGGAGGGCCAGGATCAGGTATGGGAAGAGACAGGAGAGAAGTACAGAGGGTCAGGAAATTGAACAGAAATATGTAGCAGTGAGGGATGGGGAACTATGTGTAGCCACTAGAAAGTCCCAGATGCCAGGTAAACAAGAGGTTCCCAGGACCCAATGGGGATGACATTAGCAGAAATACCCAACAGTACAGAGGCAGAACCTGTAGAGACCATTTCCAGTACATAAGCATAGCCCCCAGCTGAGCAATGGGGCCAACCACCTGTCTAAAGAATTTAATCCAGAACTGTTCCTAACTAAAGGAAATGCAAGTTTTCAATTAGTCATGTTATTAATTAACTTATGAATCCATTAAGAACAACATTGCAATTAGCATAGTTTTTCTATTTTATTGTTTTATTATCTTCTGTTTATATGTATGAAATATACAATACATTCAAGATCGTTCACAAACACATTTTTGAAGACACTGTTTCTTAATAGCTTCAGAGAAAATAAAATCACTATGTGAGTAATATATTCTCTATTATAATTATGTATTTATCTGAAAATAAGTGGAGCAGTCATATACATCTAGACTCTCTTGCCTAAATATGAACCTAATGACTATTATGTTCTTTTAAATTAATATATAATTACATGACACAACTTTTAAAGTTAACATTTAAGAAACATTTTGCATGTATTGGCAGAGCCTAGGTTTTCTTCTTGGGCATTTTTGTGTGTCTGAATTAGAATTTATCTGATGGGTTTAGCTCTGCTAGCATGAATCCCTTGATACTAAAAATCTAACATCGCAAACATCTCACACACTTTGGGATCAATAAAGTCTGCATTTCAGATGTCAGGTCAGGAACCTTGTGTTCACCCTTTGCTTTGATGTCTGCAGGAGGCTTCCCCAGCTCCACAGAGTGCAGTCATACACTTAGAACTTATTTTTGCCTTCTGAAAACGTTTCCTGATTCATGTGATGTTCACTGCAACTGTAGAGCTTTAAATTTTTTAATTCTTTTTTGTGCTATTCAAATATGTCCTTTAAAGCATAGTTTAAAGAGAATTGCTTAGAATACTACTTTAAACTCATATTCCTATAATTAGTTTTCAAATAAAGATTGTTCTTTAGGTAAATATAAAAATTACAATAGCACACAAAAATCTAAAATTATAGACTGTTAAGTAATCACTGTTTTATGTAAACATATGCTCATCTATTCAATAATTTATGAAAATAAAATTCAAGAAAACTCATGAAAGGGTTCTACTAATTTAATCTTGTTTAAAATGTAACCATAATTATGTGTGTATCATATGTACTGGTTTCCATCTCCTTGCTACACCTATTGCCTTGAAGCTTAATGTCCTGAATAACTGCTCATGGGGCAAATATGGGCCAATCTATTCTTATACTAAACAGGTAGAATGCAATCTTTATAACCTTTGATTAAAACAGTTGTTTCTCTGCTTGGGATCCACACATCCATAAGGGCTGGATCTAAGAATTACAATCACAGTTTAAAAGAAAGAAGACAACTCTAATTATTCAAAATTAAGTGAGAGACAGATGGACCCATGAAAATTTCACATTCACAATTGGCCAGATAACATTAATGCATATGTATATTCATTACATCATTACTAATAATGCACATTATTTTATGTTATTACATGAAGTTTAAAAACTTTCAGTAAATTATATGAGAAGGAAATCTACCATTTGAGCATTCAGAACCAGAGCTGCAAGATATCTATAATGTAGAATTTATAATTATCATTAATTAACTTGATAAAAATATGTACATTAACTTCCTATAGAAAATACTCCTACAATTGTTGAGACAGTAGAAAATTCATAAAAACATAAAATTGTTTTCTTTTTATAATTCTATATAGACAAAGTTAATTGGCTTTACTTTCATAAGCTTTTTCACATTATGTCCTGTGGGTGTGTTGGTATAACAAGTTAGTGCATATTAAATTAATAGGAGGTGATAACTTGTCTTGAATTTTATGTAGGTTGTCTTGAAGAATTTCAAAATATAGAGTTAGTAGTTACATTGATGGAATTTGCAATTAATTTGTGATATCAAATAAATAACACATTTAAGATATTATTGAAACATTATATGTCCATTCCATCTAACACTCTCAGCATATCCAAAGACATTAATGTCTTCTTTATTGCTAAAAATTCATGATCAGAAAGTCAAACAAAGTCACCACCCAAGTACTACATAAACCTTTGAAGGTTTGGAATATTTGAGCTGTGAATTAGTAGGTAAACAAAGATTGGTTATGATAAGTTTATTAATCAATCCTTGTTTATTTTGAAGGATTAGTTAGTACAAAATATATAATTCACTAAATAGTTCTTCCCTGACATTTTTCATTTAAACATCAAAAAGATAGCTGAGATTAAGAAAATATATCTAATGACAATATTGATAACTCACACATTAGGTATAAAGCAAGCAGGTACTGCTCACAGAGGAACAGAAGTCATGTTGCACTAGGTAATCTATAGTCTATTATAGAAAATATACTGTGTAAGAAAACTATTTTCTCAATTCAAATGCCTTAAGTCAAATGCTGTGGTGACAGTATGAATCAGAACACCCTTCTACAGTCTGCTTTCATTTGCCTTCATGAATACTAATTCTAATAATTTATTTAATTTATGAAGTAACAGATGTCTTGTGCATGAAGATGAACTATGTAAAAACTTTCAGTTATGATAGTTCCATTATGATATGCTTAGTATGGTTTTAGTCTCTCATAATGCATATACAAAATACAAAAAGTTTTGAAATTTAAAAATATATACAAATATATGTACATGTATATATTTGCAGAGTGACCCAGTTTTGAGTAATATTCTATTTTTATGCAGTATTTCTGGACATCTTGATATTAGAGTTTATAGGATTATTTAAATATGTATCATAAGTGCATATTCCTCATCCTTTTATTATAATTTCTGTATTGTTTCTACTATTAGGATACCAGTTGTTCTACTGGCATTTATCTTCACTTATTATAATCAAAATTCAGGAAGCTTCCTTCCTTCCTTCCTTCCTTCCTTCCTTCCTTCCTTCCTTCCTTCCTTCCTTCCTTTCTTTGCCATTTCCTCTTAAGTTTCCTGTTTATCTTTTACCACTTTATCTTCCTGTTAAGTCATAATCAGTGAAACTAAAAATATAGTTCTAACTCCAAATGTAAAGAATGATTAGTGTCTAACAATGAGAAATTATACACCATGGCTCTAACAAAAAGTAGTCTTTACTCAATGCAAAGAAAACACCATAAGAAGGAATAGTAACCTAATCTAAAGAGCTGGAGTCAAGCCGGGCGTGGTGGCACATGCCGATTAATCCCAGCACTCAGGAGGCAGAGGCAGGCAGATTTCTGAGTTCAAGGCCAGCCTGGTCTACAGGGCTGTCCAGAGAAACCCTGTCTCAAAAAACCAAACCAAACCAAAAAAAAAAAAAAAAAAAGAGCTGGAGTCATGAGTATTTTTTGTTATTTTCATGGCTTTTCATCTCTCTTGTCCCACAACTCAAGTATCCCCTCTGCATCATGTAAAATCCCAACTGCTTTATTCACATGCTCATTTATAATAACTAATATATAAAGGTTAAGCCTGTGTTCTACCTTCATTATAAATGCTCATATGCCATAGCAAATGATTATGATATAAATAACATAAATTTAAAGAAACAGAATGTGGAAGAAGTTGATCTTGAAATATTTATTTATATGTTTCAAATGCCATTCCTTATTTTTACTTATGTGACACTACACTATTAACTGGAAACTTTTGTGTAATTATTAACTAAATTCGTGAGCCCTGAAAAATACTGCCTGCACATGTTTTATGATAGTGAATATCATGTGGTCTGTTTATAGTGCCACTATTGTTTTTAGGTATTGCTTACCTATTACAAATTACAGGGGTCTAAGTAAAGTTGTACAGTATAAAGCATCTTCTTTCATTGGCTTTGTATTGCTACAAGTTGTTAACAAAGTAAGGATAGAAATGCTTAATTGTTAAGCATATTAAGTCATAGTGGCCTTGTTGGTGTTAGCCAGAAGCTGGAAACAACCCATATGTCCCATGACAGAAGAATGGATACAGAAAATGTGGTTCATTTGTACAACAGAATACTACTCAGATGTTAGGAATGAAGACATTCTGAGTTTTGCAGGCAAAATGGATGGAACTAGAAAATATCATCCTGAGTAAGGTAACTCAGACCCAAAAGGACAGGTATAGCAACAAGTGGATATTAGCCAAGAAAAACAAAAATAAAAAAATAAAAAGTACAGAATACACAAGATACAGTCCACAGAACTCAGAAAGGTCAACAAGCTTAAGTACCCAAGTGAGGATGCCTCAGTCCCACTTGGGAAGAAGAAGAAAGCAATCACAAGTGGGGAGGAAGAATCTGGGAGGGAAAGTGGACTGGGGCTGTGGGGGAGAGGGGAACCTGATCTGGTATTGGGTGAGGAAAAAGGAATGAAGGCCTGAGGATCAGCAGAAAAAATAGCATCAGTCAAACTCAGGAAGTAGGAGGTTGGTGGGGAGGGGGCGTGACACCCTCCAGAATGTACCAGAGACCTGAGAAGTGAAAGACTCTCAGGAATCAAAAGAAAGGACCTTAGACAACATTCCCTACAGTGGGAAGAAGGGACTTGTAGAGCCTACCCCCAACAGAGTCAGGGCATCAAGTAAGAGAGGGGAGTTGATATTCCATAGTCAAAACTGGGACCCATACTTGTTCCTGTCTGAAAGAACTGAGGGGATAGAAAGGGAAAGAACCTGAGGAAAAGAAGGTCCAGCCACAGGCCCAAAGTGGGATCCAGCTCAAGGTTATGCCCCGAAACCTGACACTATTACTGAAGTCAAAGTAACAGTATGAGAAGTGTCTACTGTGAACCTTAGATAAAATATAATTAATTATCTCTATAGGACAGTGTGGAATAACATCAACATAAAGTCACAGCTTAACAGAGACCGTGTGTGTGTGTGTGTGTGTGTGTGTGTGTGTGTGTGTGTGCATAGTGTGTGAGAGTGTGTGCCAAGTTAATTAACTAAGTAAAATATCTATATTCATTAATCTTAAAAATTGATATTGATCTTACTTAGACCTATCTAAATAAAAACACCTCTGATTTTAAACACATGAACATGTGTTGTTTATCTCAAACTTTGTTATTCCTCCCCTTTATTCCCTTTACTCTTGAAATATTTCTGGCAAAAGCCCCAGTGTGAGATCCAAAGATAATCCCAGTTGCCACATCAAGAGATGAAAACCTGGGCACATAAAACTTTAAGAAGGAAACACCCTTCTGTTCCACTCCATAAATTTTTTACATGCTGACATCTAATGTGTCAACAAAATTCCATAAGGAAGAAAAGGCAATCCCAAGGGAATCTCTAGAATACAGATGAGCATAATAAAGATAGGATAAGCACACTGCACCGTGTTTTGTCAGCACTAACTCCACATTCTAGAACTCTGAGCTAGTTTATATATTCTGTGAATTATTTTACTAGCTGGGTAAATTTACCTTAGACATATGTTACATGTATTAGATTTCATCCTCCAAAGCACATTTCATTTAAGGCAGAGCATGGAGATAAAACAAATCAGCTTGTGACATACTGATAGCATATATACATGAATGGGAAAATATGTATAGATTTTGTGAGAAGAATCTATTTAAAATTCTGTAACAGAAAACCTCGTTTGATACATATATACCATTTGTATTGCAATTACTTGCAAAAGGTGGTTTAGCAATCATACTATATTTTAATGTATTACATTTTCTATTGTGAAATGAAGAAAATGTAAAGGTTAATCACTAATAACTGATATGCAAAGTCATTGGTTTCCTTAGCAGCATATCCAGAAAACACATGATAGTCAATGTAAGAATAAGAATAGCTACTGTGTCATGAAGCTACATGGTACTAGCAATACATTAATAATGACTTATATGCAAAACAAGATCTAACATCAGAATTCTACCAGAATGTTCCCTAGCTACCACCAATCTGCATATCTTTACCATAGCATATCTAATCTCCCAGCCAGGCAAATCCAACATATGTAGCTCCAGTATCTAGGCTAGTTGATGTGCTTCCACACACCCTCTCCAACCTTGGAGATCATGCTTAGAATAAACAGCAAATGCTTTGGCCTACTCTGGCCAAACCTCCAACTATTTTTCTGCCAGGTCCCACCATACCTATGACCAATGAATATGGCTCTCCTATTCCACATCTAATATCTGCCTTCAGCCATCTACACTCCCACACTGTAGGATTTTATCAAGAAACATATCCTACAAACCAACATAACCAACCCCCACTATCTCCTCGACTTCATCCCACCCAAACCATTTCCAACTCTAGGATCAATTTGCCTGTACATCTTCTCTGCTCCAAACATCTCTGTCGATATCAATCATAGAATTAACACATTCCCAGATATCATTACAAATATACAAACAATATGAAAAATTAAGGAGTATTTCCTCTACCACCTGTACAAGTTTAGTAGAAATGTTTGTCAATGAGAATTACTTCCCTGAAACTAGGACACAGATTTTAACAGAGCAATCATAAAGTTCATCAAATATTTCAAAGAAGTTTAAAAAGAAACACAGAAAAATTCAATGAAATTAATGAGGAAAAAAATGTCTGAGTGACAGACAAAAAAATATAAAGGTAACAGGGATGCAAGTCATGATATGTATGTTGACAGAACTACAGAATTAAATTAAATAGATATAAACACTGAATAACATTAAACAGAAGTGAAGATGAGATTGAACAACACAATAAACCAACTAAAAAATACAAAAGAATACTTATAGTTAGAAAAGATCAAGAAGGAGATAAGAATAGTTAGACATGAAGACAAACTAGAGAATTTAGAGCAAATAATCAAGGAATATGGGAAGAACCAAAACAACCTGTGAGTAAAACATACAGAAAATGTGGGATACAAGTAAAAAAAGCCAAACTTTGAATTATTGGTATAAGTGAGAGAGAAGAATCCAAAGTGATATAGAGCTGTTATTCAAAAAGTAGAGAGACAAAAGCTTTCCTCAACAGAGAAGTGCTATATACAAATCAATAGAAAGACATACACTATACCAAACATACAAGATCATATAACAAAATCTCCATGACATATCATAGTTGAAACACTAATTATATGAAAATAAAGTATATTGAAAGTTGAAAGAGGGAAAAATAGTCACATCAAGGAAAATCAAACCAAAATAGCAGCTGATTTCTCATGGCAACTCAGAAAGCTAGAAGAGCCTTGAGCAATGCATTATAAAAGGCTACAATGGCCAGCTAGATTGATACCCAGCAACATTATCCACCATCGTTGAAGGAAAAAGAAAATCTTGTTATGTTATAAATAGCCTGAAATAATTATATCCAGGGAACCAAACCCTAAGAAAATTAAAAAAAATACTGTATTTTTGGCTGCAGAGATTAATAACTGAAAAACTTAAGAAATATGAAGCATAAAAATTAAAACACAAAGTATCAAAGGAAAACTAAATACACATGCACACTCATACACACACCTTGACATCAGTATTTAAATAAATATATTAACTGTTTGTATTTAAAATGAACTTTCATTGTGTTTATGCTGCTTTCACACTATTGCTTTTAAAAACAACAGTTTGTTTCTTTTACAGTATTAATATTTGGAGAGAACAAGAAGGCAAAAAGACATAAGAATAGAAATACAAATTGTAGATGATGTAAGACTTCATGTAACAAATCCAATTCTCTTTAAAATTCTACCACAAAATTTTAAAGAAAGATAAATGAATTTAGCAATGTGGCCAATTAACTTTCAATTAAAGAATTACAAATCCAAAAACTTATGAGATTTATCTTACACCAGTAAAAATGACAAAACAACAATCATACTTAAGTCATTCTGGGGTCATGAAACTCTCCTTCACTGTTGTTATAATTGCAAACTGGAGCAGCTATTATGGAAATTAATGTAGAGAATTTTTAAAATACTAAAAATAAATCAAACATATGAACTATGTTTAGCACTTTTGGCCTGAAGGACTGTACATCCTAATCTACAGATACTTGGTCAAACATGCCCATAGCTCCTCAATTGATAATATCTAGGACATATAAAAAATGTACATGCCTTTTTTGCAAATATATAATGAAAATATGGTACATATATATTGGAAGACTATTCAAATGTAAAGAATGAAATCATGACCTTTGAAAGTGTGGATGAAAGTTGATTTATAGAATGGGATTTCAAAAACCAAAAGAACCCAAAAATATAAAAAATGTTGATAATTTTTGACAAAATGTCTAAAATGTTCAAAATTTCAAACTTTTAGAAAATTTCCATGCTTATATATCAAATAAAATGTTTAATTGACAAATAATTTACATTTGATAATATGAAAAATTAATACCTATAAATAATGTATAATTTTCAATTTTGGTTGACAATGTGCTTGTGTTTTTAATATTATTAAGTTCTTATCCTTTATTATGCTAAATAATTTACTTATATGTCATTGAACTATTTTAAAATGTTTTTCAATGACTTATACATGAATTGCATATGTTACTCCCTTGCCCAAAATGTAGCTTTCAAATACGGTTCAATTTTGTCATTGCTATTTGACTTTCAAATTCTTGTTAAATTAAGGATATAATTTAATACGACACAGATTGTTGTATTCCTTCTATCAATCCTAACAGAGACATCATGAATAAAACTCCAAATTTTTCAGCTTCTATTTTCATGAATATATTACTCTCCTGATCTGAAAGAGAATACCCTACATAGGCTCATATATTGTAATAATTGTTCCTCTATTGATGGAACTGCTTGAGAAAGATTAGAAGATGATGCCTTGTTGGAGATGATGTGTCACTGGGGCTGAGTATTGATATGCCAGAATTCCATACCACCCCCAGTGAGCTCTCGAGCTTGTGCTTGTGGATCAGATGTAAGATCTCAGCTATAGGTGCAACATTATGCCTGCCCACCCGTTGCCATGCTTCTGGACACCATGGTCATGAATTCTCAATATATGGGATTATAGATTACAGGCTTTTGAAATAAGATCTAAAAGATTATTTGAAATTCTTCAGTGACTATTGATATGTCTACATACTCATTTATGATTTTGGATATTGTCTCTGAGCATTTTAGTTAGTATGGATAATAGTTTGTCTATAGTGTTGATTTTCTCAAAGAACCAGCTCTGCATTTTGCTGATTTTTTGAATTGTTCTCTTTGTTTCTTATATTGATTTCTGCTGTGAGTTTATTTCCTGCCACCTATTTCTCTTGGGTATGCTTGCTTCTTTCATTCTAGAGATTTCAGATGTGCTGCTAAAGTTCTAGTATAAGAACCCTCTAGTTTTGTTATAAAAGAATCTAATGCTATGAACTTTCCTCTTAGCACAGTTTTCATTATGTCTCATATGTTTCTGCATGTTTTGTCTTCATTTTAATTGAATTCTAGAAAGCCTTTGATTTCCTCCTTCTTTTCTTTCTTTCTTTCTTTCTTTCTTTCTTTCTTTCTTTCTCTCTCTCTCTCTCTCTCTCTCTCTCTCTCTCTCTCTCTCTCTCTCTCTCTCTCTCTTCTTGAACACAGTTGTTATTGAGGACAGTTGTTTAGTTTCCATGACTATGTAGGCTTTCTGTTTTACTCTTATTGTTGAAGTTCAGCTTTAATCCATGGTTGATCTGATAAGATGCAAGGGATTATTTCAATGTTCTTTAATCTATTGAGGCTTGTTTCATGTCTAATTATGTGATCAATTTTGGAGAAAGTTCTATGTGGTGCTGAGATGAATGTATGGGGTTTTTTATTTTGTTTTTTGTTTTTTTGGTGTGTGTTTGCATAAAATCTATTGGAATCTGTTAGGTGCACTTGATTTATAACATATGTTAGTTTTAATATTTATCTGTTTACATTTTGTCTGGATGACTTGTCCATTGGTAAGAGTGGAGTGTTGATGTCTCTAATTACTAACGTGTGGGGTTTGCTCTCTGAATTAAGCTTTAGTAACAATTCTTTAATGAATGTAGGTACCTTTGTGTTTGTGGTATAGATGTTCAGAACGGTGATGCCCATATGTTGGATTCTTAAATTTAATGAGTATGAAGCGTCTTTCTCTATCACCTTTGATTACTTTTTGGTTGAAAGCCTTATTAGAATGGCTTCTCCAGAATGTTTCTTGGGTCCACTTGCTTGGAAAATCTTTTTCCAGCCTTTTACTATTAGGTAATGTTTATCTTTGTCACTCAGGTATGATTCTTACATACAACAGAATGATGAATACAGTTTGAGCATGCACTTGGTTACCCTGTATCTTTTTTTGAGAAATTGATTCCATTGATATTGAGGAATATTAACAATCAAAGACTATTAATACCTGTTATTTGATGTTGTTGTTGATAATGTGTGTGTGTGTGTGTGTGTGTGTGTGTGTGTGTTCCTCTTCTTTTTCATTTTTCAGTGAGAAATTATTAATTTCTTAGGTTTTCTTGGGTAAAGTTACTCTGCTTGTGTTAGAATTTTCCTTCTAGTATACTGTATGATGCTGGATTAATATAAAGAGGTCTTTAATTTTAGGTTTGTCAAGGAACAGCTTAATCTTGTTTTTCTCCATCTATGGGTTTTGAAAATTTTGCTGGGTATTTGTGGTCTCCTAGGATCTGCAAGACATCCACCTAGATTCTTCTGGGTTTTAGAGATTCTGTTGAGGAGTCAGATGTTATTCTGACAGTTTTGCACACACACACACACACACAAAATATATATTTATATATAACATTATATTTTTCATTGCAGCTTTAAATATTCATTATTTGTTCTGTACATTTAGTGTTTTGATTATCATGTGGATAAGGATTTTCTTTTTTGGTTCAATCAATTTGGTGCTTAAAAAACTTCATATATGCTGATAGACATCTCTTTTGGTTAGGAAAAATTTATCCTACCTTTTGTCACAGATATTTTCTTGGATTTTGTGCTGAGAATCTTAATCCTCTTTTCTTCTTATTATACATAGATTGGTCTTTTCATAATCTTTCAGATTTCCTGGTTGTTTTATGACATGATTTTTTAGATATTGCATTTTCTTTGACTCAGCTATCATTTTCTTCTATCATATCTTCTATACCTGAGATTCTCTCTTACTTCTCTTGTATTGTATTGTGTCTGTAGCATTTGTTCTCTTCCCTAGCATATCCATATTCAAAATTGCCCCAGTTTATGTTTTCTTTATTGCTTATGCGTCTATTTTCTGTTCTTGGACAGTTTTATTCATTTCTTCTTGTGTTGGATTGTATTTCCCTGGGTTTTCTTAAGGGATTTATTAATTTCCTCTTTAAAAGCCTCTATCATCTTTATAAGATTGTATTTAAGGTCATCTTCATGCCTGTTTTCTCTGTTAGGATATCTAGGCCTTCTTGTAGAGGTCATCAGGGTTCTGATGTTACCATATTGCCCTGACTATTGTTGATATTTTTCTCACCCAATCTTTTATCCATCTTATTGTCCCTTGTGTTTTCTGAATGATCCTAATTCTAGCAGAATTACTCAAGAAGCAGTCAAAGCCTTGGTTCTGACAAAGGAGGTCATGATACAACACAGCTGAACTCTTTTGGCTGTGCTTCAGGCTATCTTGACTGGTTAAGGATTGGTAGAGCAGGAATCCAAGCTGGTTGTTTCTCTCCCCTTTCTGCCCCCATGCAGACCTCCAAGAGTAAACATGATGATCTTTGGTTCCCATAGGCTCCTCTGGACAGCCAGATGAGCTCAGAGTTAGACCATATGGCATTAAAAAATTTCCAATTACATATGGGTTTTGTTTGCTTGTTTTGTTTTTGTTAGTTTCCTAGGAAATGGAGTCTCCAAAATAAATATAAAATTAACTAAGATACTTTTAAACGTCAAGTTTTTTCAATCATCAATCAATTTTTAGTAAGCAATCAGATATATATTTTGTTTTGCTTTCTTGGATTACTTTTTAAGGAGATTAAATTGGTTTCTCTAGCATTTAAATTTTTTATATATAATTATTCAATATTTCTAATATTTATTTCTGGTTTTCTTCTATGTTCATTCCAGTGATAAATAAAAAATAGTGTTATCTACAATGCCTTTTGTTTAACAACATCTAGAACAAATAGTGCTGATTTACCTTGATAACTACATGTAAAATAATGCAAAAAGTTCCACCCTGCACAAAACCCAAGTCCATGTGAATCAAAGACCTCAACATAAATGCAGATACTCTAAATCTAATAAAAGAGAAAATGGGGAATAGCTTTGAATGCATTGGTATAGGAGACAATTTCCTTAACAAAACGCCAATGGCTCAGGCACTAAGATTAACAATTAAAAGAGATGGAACTTCATGAAAATGAAAAGCTCTGAAAGGCAAAGGACATTGTCAATAGGATAAAATGGCAGTCTACAGAATGGGAAAAATATCTTCACTAACTCTACATCAGAGAGCTCATATTCACAATATATAAAGAAGTCATCAAGTTAGATACCAACAAACCAAATAACCCAATTAAAAGTGCTGTACATAGCTAAACAGAGAATTCTCAACAGAGAAAGCTCTAATAGCTAAAAACACTTAAAGACATGTTCAACAGCATTAGTCATAATGGAAATGCAAATCACAGTGACACTGAGATTCTACCTTACACCCATCAAAATTCCTAAGATCAAAAACTCAGTGGACAATAGATGCCAGCAAGGACGTGAAGCAAGAACACTCCTTCATTACTGTGCTAGTACAAACTTGAACAACTCTGGAAATTAATTTTGGGGTTTCTCAGAAAATTGGGAATAGTGCTACCTCAAGACCCAGCTTAAGTGGAAATTTTGGTTCTGTCATATGATATTCTACTAAAGCAGACTCATGTGATGTTTGACTGAAGAGACTTGTGAAAGAACATGTGATGTTTGGAAAGAGTATAAATAGGACCCAAAAGACAATTACAGTGAATTTTTATAGCTAATTGTGCAACACTTACTTGGATTAGCATCTTGGCTTATCTTTACTTCATTAAACAAGACACAGAAAAGACCTTCTTCTGGCATGCCAGCTAATTCTGGTTGCTTCTGCTGACTCATGTGGATTTTGCGGAGGCCTAGCTGTTTCTCCTGGATTGTTCTTCTGCTGCTCCTGACTCATTTTTGGTGACATCTTTTGAACTGTGCTCTTGGTATCCTGATACTACAGTTGGATTGATTGGAATTGCCACACACACTTATATCTAAACAGGTTTACATACTTATTATTTGCTAGTTACCATCTTTTTTCCCCTACCTCTGAACAGTTGGCTAGAATGGTGGTCAAAGCATTTGAGAACCCTTATAAAATTAGGTTTTGAAAAATGTAAGCCTATACACAGCTGAACTACTCCTAAGTATATACCCAAAAGAAGCTCCACCATACCACAGAGACACTCACTCCATTATGTTCATATCAGCTTTATTCTTAACATTGAGGAATTGGAAACAGCCCATATTTCCCTCAAATGAAGACTGGATAAAGAAAATATGATTAATTTACACCATGGAATACTACTCAGCAACTAAAAACAAGGACATCATTTGCAGGCAAATGGATGAAACTAAAAAATATCTCAGAGTGAGGGAACTTATGCCCCAAAGGATATGCATGCTATGTACACTTATCAGTGGATATTAGCCATAAAGTACAGGATACCCACACTATAATCCATACTCAAAGAAACTAAATAGCAAGGAGGGCCCAAGGGAAGATGCTTTAATCTCACTCAGAAGAGGAAATCAAATAGGATCATAGGTGGATGGAGGAAGGGAACTGGATTAGAGAAGGCATGGAGAGGGGAATGTGGGTGTGGATCACATGTAGATAGGACTGGGGAGAGAGGGTGGGGAGAGTGAATGGAAATTGAGTTCCAATGCCTCCATTGAGATAAGAACACCAATCTACCCACAAAACGTTCAACTCAAAATTTATTCTGCCTACAAGAAAGAAGTACAGGCACAAATATGGAGCAGAGATGGATGGAAAGGCCAACAAATGACTGTCACAAAATGATACCCATGTCATGGACAAGAACCAATCTCTGACATGATTAATTATACTTTGTTATGTTTGCAGACAGGAGCCTAGCTTAAATGTCCTATGGAATCTTCAACTAGTAGTTGACAGAAACAGGTACAAAGACCCACAGCCAAACATTACATGGAGCTCTTGGGACATCTTCTGGAAGAGTTGGGGTATGGATTGAAAAACCTGGAGAGGATAGGTGCTACCTCACTCAAGTGAAATCTGCTTGACAGGCTGAGAGGCCTGGAAGCACTCACGAGGCAAAGAGTTTCAAGGAAACTCAATCTCCTGGAACCTTGGCGTTCTCATAACCTACATACTCATACCCTATCTCCGAGTTAGTCTGATGTATGGATCCATGTGCTCTCTTTCAGTATTATTTTATTATAAATGCCTTTAAAGATTGAATTCTGACATAGGTAAGCCTCTACCAGTGTTCCAAAGTCCTGAAAAATCCTTGAAACCAATGAGCTTAGAAATCAGTAGGAATTCAGTAGGAATGTTACCTATTCAGTAACATTCAAATTTACTTCTATTAGAGAATGTGAAACTAATTTGGCATTACAAAGAATGGAGCTAGAATAGCTCAGGGCTAGTCTGCAGAGTGATTACTTAGCCACACAAGACAAGGGAATACACAATGACCTAGCAAATAGGTGGTTTACCATGAAAGAATTAGGGAATCCCCCTGAGACAGGTTTCT
Organism: Mus minutoides; assembly: GCA_902729485.2. Taxonomy (NCBI): domain Eukaryota; kingdom Metazoa; phylum Chordata; class Mammalia; order Rodentia; family Muridae; genus Mus; species Mus minutoides. The sequence goes on along the minus strand of LR752099.1, from coordinate 71,275 downwards.
TCACTAGGCTCAAAGAAACAGCATAATCAGGCATTTACTAAGAACCCCTGGTGGTGGGCTTCACAATAGACTAGCATTTCAACCGGCTCCCTTCTTAGTGGCAGTGGCCTGGTTCCTGCCATCTTTTAATGTATACATTCCTTTTGTATTGTGTCACTGTAACTCGGTGGATGTATCTAACCTGGTTTCTTGTTACTCTTCTGTATAAAATGTTGGATGCTCCACTTGACAAATTACACTCAGATTCTACACATTCTCTCATTTCGTCTCTGTTTGTCATTCATTCACCTACTCAGCCCACTTGTCACCAGAGACCTGTTCCATGCATACAGGAGAACAAAAAAGGGTCTGGGGATTCTACAAGAACACCAACAGATTCAAATAACCTGTACTCCTGGTGGTTCCCAGCGACTGAACCACCACCAAAATGCATAACTGGACTACACATATATAGCAGATGTAGAGCTTTGTTTTCTTGTGGGTCCCCGCAACAACTGGAGAGAAATGTGTCCTCACCTCTATTATCTTCCCATGAATCTTGTTCACCTAACTTGACGGCCTTATTTGGCCTTATTAGAAAAAGATGTGCCTAGTACTGCAGTGACTTTATGTGCCAGGGTATGTTTGTAACCAAGTGTGACTTCTCTCTTCTCAGAGAAGGGAAGGGAGTTGGTGGGTGGGGGTAAGGTTAGAGGGGGACTGGGAGGAAGAGAGCCTGTCTGTGTCCTGAATGTAATTAATTAAATAAATTAATGGGAGAAAATGAGTGTCGTGACTGATTGCAATGAGAGATTGCCCATTGAAAAAGCAATTATTGCTTTCCCAGAAGTCCTCAGTTCATTTTTCAGCATCCTTATGACAGCTTACAAGTATCTGTAACTCCAGTTTCATGGACTGTAGTGTCCTTTCTGGACATTCATACTCACAAGAAAACTTTTCTTTTTTAAAAATGTTGCCAAGTTCTATCAGAAGGCTTCATACCCATAAAAATATGGCTAGCAAATACATGATCATTAGGGTTTGAGAGTCACTAAAAGAAGACACCAGACTCAAATATTATGCAAGAACTAAGAGTGTTTATTCTACAGAAACAACCAGCATGCAGTGTTCACCACCACTTCCTAATGGCAACCCAAAAGCTCTAGAGTCTCTTTTATACTTGAACTAACTATGTAATCATTTCTGATGTCAAAACTGATGATAACTCTGGAAGTCTTCAGGTTTCATAAGTTAATTGCGTCTGTGATAGCAAAGAGGCATCTAAAACCTAGAGCAGATTCTAAGAGGTGATAATATTATTAACCAAAGGTCTTTAAAAAGGAGCTAAGTGTTGCCATCTTGAACTTGCTTTCTAGTCAGGGACTGGCTTTACGGTTGCATGCTGGTCACCTCCCAGTCCAGTGATGATGGTGAGGCAATAGTAACCCGTGCATCTGTTGCCATGGCAATCTCCATACATTCCCAGTATCCACCTTTACCTGCACCAGTGGTGCAAGTGGTTATGTCATAGCCTAAATAAAAGGCAGATCCTTCCTGACCTTAGATCTCTTTTTCTCTTCACCTTTGTTGCCCCCTTTTGTCTCCCACCAACCCCCAATACACCCCTCTCACACAGAACAGCACTGGCCTGGTGTGATCTGTCCAGATGAGCAGCTATTCTAACACAGCACTAAGGATTTACATTATAAGTTCAAGGATAAAAGATAAAATATTGACTAGGTTTATTTATTCAAAACTTCAAGGACAACTTAGTTATTATCCTTAACTCTTCATGAACCTATAAAGCTAGTAACAAATGATGAATGTTTAGCCAGATAATTACTCTTAGGTGATATAGATGTAGATATTCTCTGTTCTTCAATTTATGACCTGAATTTATGTGCATTTGTAGTGAACAATCTACCATATGGATACACACCCTGAAAGAGGTACAAGAGCAGAGAGTAAAGAGCAAAAAACAGGCCTCCTTTCTCTTTTACTTCCCTTTGACCTCAGCTTAGAGCCTCTGAATTCTTGCAGAGATAGAACAAAATCTACTTTACCTATCTCCCTCCCCTGCTCTTTTGCTATGAGGTACTAAACCCTAAACGTCAGCTTCTATACTCAGAACAACTCAGACAGGCATCGGAAAGGTCAACTGCAGAAGCAAAGTGACTTACACTTAAGGTGGACACGTATTTTATTATTATATTTTTAGGTTAAGAAACCAAAGACCTCATTCATGGGGCCCAGGATGCCCCACATGGGCTGCACTCCTGTGTCATGAATGATTAACTACAGGATTGGCTGCCCAGCACAGATGGCCTATCCTGAGATAAGATATCTCGCATTCATAGAACTATCTTTAAGCTTTTCCTCAAGTGGGGAATGGTGTTTTGTTCCTGGACTTTGGAGTTTTCTGCTGGAGCAAATGGTTTATGGTCTAGTTTCTGAGTGGAGAAAAAAAATGGGATAAAAAGGCCCTTTCTTGACCTGAAGGGTTAAAGACAAAAGGGTATACGATGTGGAGTGCATACAAAATGGAAGCTATTCTGCAAATTCTCAAAGGTATTTTGAAAATAGAAATTAGGATTACCTAAACCTAGCATCATTTTTTGTACATGTTACATTACTTCTGATCATTTTATTTTAGTGAATAAAAACTAATTTGAGATTATCCATGCATTATAGCTATATACAGCTGAACAATGTCTATATAATTTGTAATGTTTTCTGCAGCATGACCAAGGAAGGGATTGAGTGGCTTTTCAATTATTATTATCCAACAGCATAATCAATATAGTTTTTAAATAAAATGAGTGACAATTTTAGAAGAGGACATAATTATTGCTCTACTAAAGTCAAGTATAAATTAATCTAATATCTTCATCATTTTCTTCTCACATTTACTTTAAATAAACCAATGCATTATGATTACTCAGATGCCTCTGAACTTTACAAATTCTAAATATATATTATAGTCACTTGAGCTTTTTTTTTAAGTAAATAAGAATCATTATTACTAAAATGATGTTATATGGAGGATGGTTTTCAATAATACATCATAAGATTTGGTCTACTTAAAATATTGCAGCACGTTCACACATGAAAAAAATCACATAAGTAAGGAAGGTGACCTCATGGATACAGAAGATAGGATCACTATGATTGATAAAATGCCACTCAAATTTAGAATCCCTTCTATTATTAGACAAAATTGTGGATATTATTATTAGTTAGTTTTGATAAGCACATGATTTCTAATATTGGGATTCACTATAAATACATCTTGAATTAAAATTCATCAGCTTTTAGAATGAATATTAATGCAGATTTTGACATCTTCTTGTTCTTAAAAGTCAATCAAATATTGTAGAATTCTGACAAATCAACTGTTATAAAAGTCATTAAATTTTTTATCTTAAACTTCTTTTCAAACAGACTTTATGTTAATCTATTTTATTTGGTAGTATGGGAACCCAGCTGGCTATTTTTGAGAGGCTTTTGATAGGCACTATCATTCCTTGTAATACCATAGTGAGTTCCTGACCACAAAACAGTTGTTTAAAAAATCTTCCCATTAACAAAACTTCATCCAAAGTGAAGAAAATAGAGGTAGAAACTACATTATTTCTGAATTTTTAACACTAGACTAATAACAACCTTGTTGGAAAAAGTACTTTAAACATCTATATATCATCCATATATCATGGGCAGACTTGTGTATATATACAAAAGAATAGTGGAACCAAAAATGAGCTGACTCACATAAGAAAATATATTGATGATTTCTAATATAAAGGAAGCTTATTACTTAAATGTCAAGAAATATATTGCATCTGCTGCTTTTTCTCTGTGCTCATACCTTTTATATTTAACTTGAGTCAAGTGGAACTGAATTCTAGACTCTTGAATTAAAGACATATTTTAGGTTTCATATATATAATATTATTATTTAGTATGATTTTAACATTTATTTCCTTTAAACATCAGGCTAACACTAAAATTATAAGAATTAGAATACTTTTTTTTTCTAGACAGGGTTTCTCTGAGTAGCTCTGGCTGTCCTGAAACTCAATCTATATAGACCAGGCTGGCCTCAAACTCAGAAATCCGCCTGCCTCTGTCTCCCAAGTGCTCAGATTAAAGGCATGCACTACCACTGTCCAGCTGCTTTTACTTTATTAATCTTTATACTTTTGGATGAGTTCAATATTACTATTTGGAGATTTTTTATTTCAATTTTTTTTCTGTCTCTAAAATTTTAAGACAATTTTAAAACAATTTGAATGTTTTCAATATAATATGCTGCTTTCTATAATCATAACAGTATATAGTCAGTCTGATTTTAAGTATTTTTATTGTAGAGAATGTTACTGACTTAAGAAATTCCAAGTATAAAAGCCAATTGGTCAGAATTTCAAAACGGAATTCTACAGAGTAACTACTTTCATTAAATTATACCCATATTTTTTGAATGAAAGAAATAAAACGATCCATAAGAAGAGTTTCTGTGTATAAATTCTGAAGTGCAATTTCATAGAACAGAAACAGATGAAGAGGTCAGGTAGTTATAAGCTAATGAGAAATAAATTGCTATAATCACTGACCTAACATTGCCTGAAGGATTTCTCTCTGCAGTAATGGATTCATCTGGCACAGGGTCTTAATGTTGCTGTTTGAAACTCTTGTTTGGCATTTGTAATATTATTCTAAGGTTTGATTATATCATGAACAAGTTAATCCATTACAAAGCACTTGCCTGAAGTGATTTGCTTTTAATGTTTCATAAGTAGCCAGTTGTATGGGAGGAGAAGAATAATTGACTGACTCTCTAACACTGTGCAAGGTCTCTTCATACTATACTATATCCATTTAATTTTGTTTTATTGAACAACACATAGACATATTTTGTTTTTATCCTTTGCTTTGAAAAAAATATGATTGTTCATATCATACATGACCAAGTTGAACTCTCTCTTGACAATATTTTATTATTGATATGTTATATCCAGGCTTAAACTATTTACTAATCATGAGTATAATATTTTCTATATAATAATCTTTTAGTCACTCATTTTAAAACTTTCCCTTATACAGTTATCAAACCTAGACATTATTGAGGGTGACAACAAGTGCTTACTGACAGGAGCTTGATATAGCTCTCTCCTTAGAAGCACTGCCAGTGCCTGACAAATACAGAAGTGATGCTCACAGCCATCCACTGGACTGAGCACAGGGTCCCGAAAGGAGGAGATAGAGAAAGGACACAAGGAGCTGAAGGGGTTTGTAGCTCTATAGGAGGAACAACAATATGAACCAACTAGCACCCCCAGAGCTCCCAGGGACTAAAACACCAACCAAAAAGTACACATGGAGGGACACATGTCTCCAGCTGCATATGTAGCAGAGGATGGCCTTGTGGGACATCAATGTGGCCTTGTGAAAGCTCATTGCCCCAGTGTAGGGGAATGCCAGGACAGGAAAGTGGGAGTGAGTCGGTTGGTGAGCAAGGGGAAGGGGGATTGGATAGGGGGACTTTCAGAGGGGAAGTGTTGTAAACTAAGGGGGGGGTTAGGAGAAGGAGGGGAAGGGAAAGAATGCCCAAGTCTGGCTAGAGGTCCTCCTATGCTCTGGGAAGGCAGACGTGGGAGGGCAGCCAGATGCTTTCCACTTGGCCCTAGGTGGACATCAAAGCCACTGACCCCACTTGATGGGGTGGACAAGGGGCAGCCCCTGATACCAGGGGCCCCTGGGCAACACCCTCAGCCCTGGGGATACAGGAGAGAGGGCAGAGGGAGAGAGGTCCCCATGCGGGCAAGAGTCCTTAGTCGGGGCCTTGACTGGAGCACAGGAAGGGTCTCCATCGGGAGATTAGAAATGGCTCATTAGGAGAAAGCCTATCCCATCATCCAAGCATAGTGGACCTTGATGAACAGAGACAGTCTATGGTTTTAGAGCTTTATTGTAGAAAGGCAGGGGGAAAGAGAGAAGAGGGAAAGGGAGAGAGAGAGAGACTGGCCATGACCAAGAGGAGAGAAGGGGGAAAGGAAGAAAGAAAGAGAAGAAAGAGAGAAGAAAGGCTAGAGTAAGAGGGAGAGGGAAAGAGGGAGAGAGAGTAAGACAGTGAGAAGAGAGAATGAGGAGAAGTTAGAGAGCGAGGTGGGGCCAAGCAGCCCCTCTTATGGTGTGCTGTTATCTTACTGTTGCCAGGTAACTGGGAGGAGTTTAGCCTGAAGGTCAGATGCTTGGGACATTGTCTACATGATTACTAGCCTCACTTCTACTGTGGGGGCTGTGGGGGTGGTAACTTCAACAGAAGCCAAGGTTCCAGGAGATATGAGGGAACGCTTAAGATCCCATGTAGGTAAATTCTCACCATTCAGATTCTACCCAGTTCAGACCTCAACTCGACTGGAGACCAGACTGTGCATAGCCTAATGCCCCACAGGGAAGTGAGAAAAGGTGATAAAATTTGTAATGTAAATAAAGAAAACATCTAATATATAACAAAACTTCCCCTTGACATAGTTAATAAGCAATATTGAGAATTATTTTATATAATTCTATTTGATGTCATTGTATTTTTGCTATTTATTCTGTATCCTTTAATATATACATATCCTTTGTTTAGTTTATAAGCATCAAACAGACATTATTATAGAAACCTACAACAGGTCAAAATTTACAGGATAAATGAACGTGCCTGATCTAAAACTCATTCTCTGCCCTGAATGTTCAGCGAGCATTCCTAAGTCATAAGGGAACAAATGGAAGGGTCATAGGACCAGTATCTCTGTTGTGAAATAGTCTCTTATAGATTTGCAAAAATAGTTGTACCCATTAAATCTCAAAAACATCAGTACCTAAATAAGCCTTGAAAACTGACAACATATTCTTATGTGCCATCATACTTGGGGAAGATTTCAAAAGGCCTCATCCAGAGATTAATATTTATAAGCAACTAATTGCTGGTAGCAAAAGGACAGCTTTCCTCAAGGGACCACCACTCAGATTACTCAATCCTATGGATATATACAATTTTGTTAACTAGCAGTTCTTCTTCAGCCAACAGGCATGTGTTTAGCCAAAACGCATGAAATGCAAATGAAGGTTGAACAGTCTTAGGTACAAAAGAAGGAACTATTGAAAATATGAAGAAAAAACTATTAAAGGATGTGGTAAGTGTTTCATAAAGAACAAAAATAATACAATTCCACACCATCTATTTCACTACATTTATATTTGGCAGAAGAATTCAGAGAAATATTAAGTCATAGCAGTAATCTGATTAGGAAATTTGCTTTGGAGTAACCTCTTTGACATGATGTCCTATTTAGTATCTGTCATGAATTTCCTTGTTAAGACATCTGCTAAAATCAGTACTTTCAAAAGGAATTAGGTCTCTTTAATGCACCCATGAGACATGCTTTTTAAGTGCCTATTTGAATTTTTACTTATGGCTAATTCAGAGGGGGGAAATTAATAATTATTTTATTAAAAAGGCCACATTGGAAGAAAATGATGAAAATTAATTAAATATGAGAATGGCTTAGAAGTCTACTTAGAGAAAAAACAAGGTCATGATTAAATTCTTTGTGTTTTTTGAGATATGGAACATAATAAATCCCTATGAAATAGCACAAAGAAAGACATAGCTACTTCAAAAGTAATAATATGAAAATTGACCTTAATTTGTGGTTGGAAAATATCCAAATATATACATATAAATATATGTATACAAGTATACATATATTTATAGCTATTAAAATTATATATAGAATAAGAGAGGAAATATGAGTTAAATGAAAATTGTTTTCAAGTGAAATTGATAGACTTAATATTTTTCAAATATAGAAAAATAGATCTTTACACATAGATTCATGTAATAGAAAACAGGAAGGAAAACATGTTACAATTGGAAATCATACATTATGATAATACTCTGTAGTTTTGTCTTGAATAGTATCATGTAGCAACATCCTATCTCTAATAGGTTGTGCCCTTATTAAGACATCTGAAAGACTAAAAGTATATGAGTAAATCCACATTTAAATGATACTAAAACTCTTTGAAATATCTGCACAAAGTATAAAAGAGCTCACTAATGTATATGCTAAACACTTTACTTTTGACCCAACAAATTCAGTCTGTGAGAACTAAGGAAAATGAAAAGAATTGAGGTGATCTTTTCAGTTAGGGGAAATAAAATGTCAAAAGAAGGTCCATGAGAGGAGTGGCTGTCATGGCAGTGATGGCACTAAGGTCACAGCAAAGAGGAAACATGATGGAAGGTAGGTTCCTCCTATGCTTTGGCAATGACACTGTTTCATATGTACTGATCCATGTTCTTCAAAACCATCCAGTGAGAGATATATTCTTTATCACGTCCAGATAACAAGAAAATGAAGAGATATAAGTTACTAATCTACTCAGAAGTAGGAATTTACATCACACATTCAGAGTCAATCTACTGTGACAAATAACATGTGTGATACCACCTCAGTCAAGAATGCATTAGAGACCCCATTCTCAGTGCATTCAATCCACAACTGCCTGCCCTGTTAAGTCTTATCAAATCCATTCAAAGATCTGTTTCAGAAACAGAAATTGCCTACTCCCCCTCAATCATTATGACTATGTATTTTTACCATAAAGGAGACAAAGAAAGACTTAACACATTGAAGTTTAGCTCACATACAGAGGTCATTCAGTGTTGCTCTTGTCCCTAAAGTAATGAGAATTTCTTTCATTTTATTTTGTAAATATATACCTTGTAGAAACGATCATTTTCCCTTATAGACAAGTGTTTCCTCTTTTCTATGTTTGGAATTTCTTGTGCAGACAGAGGAGAAAACAGAAGAATGAAAAAAATGGAAAGAAGAGACAGGAGAGTGGGATGAAAGGACAACATAAATGAGATTTGTTACTGAATCAAAATTTTAGAACAAAAGTTCAAGAGCTATTAAGAATGATGTGCCTAACCCTCAAAAGACTTGAAACCCCAGAGCGTGGGGAGGCCTGGCAGAGTGGGGTGATGTGGGATGCAGGGGATTGGAGTGAGGATATCCTTCTGGAAATGGCGGAGTAAGAATGCAATGAGGAACTGTCAGAGGGTGGACCAAGAGATGGTAATGAGTAGATAGTAAAAAAAATGATTAAAGATAATTTTGAAAAAAGAATCACATATAAATATACATAGTCACACCACACAAACACACACACAAACACACACGCTCACATATTTTTCTTATTTATACATATAGACTCTAAACATAAGATTTAGAACTAAAAATATTTTATTTATTATATGACATGTGCTGTGATCCTTGTATTTGTGAGAATATAATGATGAAGGATATTGAATTTTCATAAGCCTGTAGACAAGAAGAATCATCTTGTTAAATAACTAATATCTTAGTCTCATGAAGGTCTCAGGAACATTATATTAACTCTCCTCCATCATGTACCATAAATTACTGGTCTCCTATATCATCCTGGCCAACACTGTAAGGCTCAAGGATATATTTTTGTCAATCTGCTTTAACTCCATAGTTTTTTGGTTTTTTAAATAAATTTTGTGTATTATCTTTTAAACCTAAAAATCACAGTTGGATATAGTAATTCATGTTGTGTTCACAGCAATAATGTATAAGAGGCAGGGGTGTCAGGAATTTGAGGTCATGAGCAGTAAGGAAGAAAAAAATAATACATTAATTATGAAATTTTATGTAAATGTGTCATGCTGAGACACTGATAATGGCTAGATAAATGTCAGGTTGTTTTGTCTTGTCACATGAAGAGTTTCATTCTACTTGTGTTAAAATGAGAGAATATGGCATGTGTCACTCAGTACAGACCTTTAATCCCAGTAGAAGCTTGCGCATTACACCCCTATGTGGTTGCAATGGCCAGTGCAAATAAAGCCAATCAGTTCACCTCTGGCCAATTCCTACCTGGACTACAACAAAAAAGTTAATTGTCTTCATGAAATCTATAAATATACTACACTTTTTCAAACCTTAAGATGCGATCTTTATACATGCAATTTAAAATTATCCATAATAACATAAATTTGTAGAATACAAATTAAATCATACATAATAAAAATACATTAATAGCATTACTCTTTAGTATTTATAAAATTCACATGAACTTTGCATGGCAAAATAGAGACGGTTAAATATTCATTCCAGTTTTATTCATCACAAAACAGAAGGTTACAGTCAAATGCCCATCAGATTACATATATAAAGTAAAATGCTTCTATTATCATATGATAATGTGATACTCAGCAGTAGAGAAATGCATTGGAGATGGAATGGAAAGGCACTGGAGGAGGTGGAGTGAGGAGACAAAGAAGTGGGAAAGATGTAAGCATAGTATGCATATAAAAGTCCTCAAAATAATAAAATTGATAAAAATTAACCAATAAAAATTTGAATAGGTTATGAGTATGCCTTACATGTTGAGTGTTATGAAGAAATAGTTAATCATTGGATTTGAAGTACAATGAAAGGGGACAGTGACCATATACTATCTTATTCTTCAAAATTTAGAAAGGCAACATAGCTTCTTCTCCATAAGGAGTTCCTCTGCCATTTAAAGCAAATTACTTATTTTGTTATTTTTAATACTGTAAAATTTAAATAAATATTTGTAATATATTTATTGTAACTATCACTTAGGTCCATATGATATAATTGTCAGACCTCTAGCACCTTAATGCATATATTTCATATGTATAAAAAATATATAATGGCATAAAATGTATTGATAAATGAAAATACTTTGTTGAGTTTCTCAGTTTAGGCAGTTAGTATAGACATTAGGAAAATTTTTAAGGGAATAATTTTAAACAAGTGCATAATAAAAATAATTAATAAAATTTTATGATAAAGGAGTTGTTGAGAACATGTAGAAAACAATGTATCTTTACTTGGAAAACGCCCATCATTGTGTTTAATAAGTTTTATGAAGAAATAGTTAATCTGAGGTTATTGAGGTATAGTATTCCATGACAAAATGTAGTCATTGAAATTATTTTAATTTTGTATTGGCTTACATTAAAATGTGTATAATTTAATCTACAAAATATGTTTTAAAAAAAAATCATTCTTACAACACTTGGAATGTACAAACAAACACATTATTTTAACTTTGAGGTAATATGGATTATAGAGGAAATTGTGTCTGAACAGGAAAAAAAATAAAGAAAAATAGTAAAGTGAAATAAAAGGTAAAATCCAGGAAACTATGTGCACACGTGTAGGCACGCATGGACACACACACACACACACACACACACACACACACAGAGAGAGAGAGAGAGAGAGAGAGAGAGAGAGAGAGAGAGAGAGAGAGAGAGAGAAGCAATTTGGTTGGGTATTTGCATATATATATATATATATATATATATATATATATATATATATATATGCACAATGCTGCCACATATGACAATGTTTTAGAAGCAGTTGGTGATTTTTGCATTGCATATACTACTATATAACATAGATATGAAACAAAATTGCTGGCATGAAGTGAAAATACAAGATATACTAAAATTTACAGATCTAAAATGAATAGATCTATAATTAGCAATGTAACTGATTTTGTGATAACTGACAAAAATAAAATATGCTTGGATATTAAATATCATTGACAAAGTCATTAAATCTCTAGTAGAGAATCTTAATAATCTTTAAATAATTTAATAATATAGAAAATACAGTAAACCTACCAAACCTATCGTATGAAACTTTCTTATTTTGACACTGGATTCAGATATGTATACAACAATGACAACAGTAAAAATTATGAAGACAAATAAGTTTTCAATGAACTACATTCATGCACACTGAGTTCCAAAACACATTAGTGGGTATGTAAATTATGATACAGGAATGTTTCAACCACACAAAAAATAAATGTAGTATATCACAGAAAGAGCTATAAGGACAGAAGTCACATGACCATTTCAGTAGAAACTTCAAAAAAATTTTAACTATTCAAACAACATCTTAAATGCCTTCCATCATACTCAGGCAAGGATACACTTAGTGAGCAACAGCAGAGTGCATTTCCCTTTAATAGCAGGAAGGAATAAAGATGTCATTGCTTCCAATTTGTACTTAGTATTTTATTTAAGCTCTTTATAAGAAAATAAATTACAGGAGATACAAAGAAGAGATAATAACTGTTTCCAACTTATTTTACAAGTTTGTTAAAAGCACAGATTTGAGAAGAGATTACCTGTTCAAAACGTGGTTTTGGTGAAAAAATGGAAATCCAGATCATAAGAATGAAACAAGATCCTAAAAATCTCACCTTGGACAAACACGTTGAAATTTGATCAAATAATATTAGATCTCAATTGTTTAAATTCGTGAAAGGAAAACCAGAGGGAAAATATTCCAAGCTAAATAGTTCTAGTTTTTTTTAAGCCAGTTTATTTATGTAAATACTAAGCTGTGTGGGCATAGTTTTCTATCTCAAAATATGTTTATAATATCAACATTTTTCAAAAGTAGCTAAACAATTCTTTTTTCCACCCGAAACCAAGCATCCTCTTGCCTCAGGTCACCTTGTGATTAGGTTAAGTCTCTCCTTAAAAATGGTCATTCTATCAGCTATGTAGACAATAATTCACAGTTTTTGTAATAATATATTATATAAACTTTACTTTTGTGGTGGCTTATGTATGTTTTCTTTGGTAAGCATTTTTCTCAGGCTTTTACCTATTTTTATGAATAGATTGTTGTCTTACTGCTCATCTTATTTGTATGCAAGTTCTTTCCTGACTTACCTTACATTATCTTGACATTGGGTATCAAAGAGTTAGTCCTTTAATTTTAATGCATACCAGCTAATCAATTCCTTCCTCAGACTTTCTGTTGCATATGCAGTATCAAAAAAGTTATTGTTGACAAACTAAAGTCACTAAGATTGTTTTTCTTCTTTTCTCACAGAAATATGAAAGGTTTTCATTTAGCCAAAGGTTGATGATAGAATTCATTTATTATTTTCAGAAGTTGTAATATTTAAGTATAGATATTTAAATTTTTCCTGTATTATTTTAATATGATTATTAATATACATATTCTACATACAGACACTTTTGTATTATTATATTAATATTTATATTATTTTATATTATTTACTGTAAATCTAGTACCTTACCTACTACACAGAAATGGGTCTTAGGTTGTATTTCACAGGAAAGAACAGTTGGAGCATGTATAAGATCTTGAGAATAATTCCTAGAACCCTTGATTCAATCTGTTCAGTAAATAATAATACTAAGCATACCATGTGTCCTAAAAATTATGACTTGAGACACATGATAAATAATAATTTTTTTTTGTTTTTTTGGTTTTTCGAGACAGGGTTTCTCTGTATAGCCCTGGCTGTCCTGGAACTCACTTTGTAGACCAGGCTGGCCTCGAACTCAGAAATCCGCCTGCCTCTGCCTCCCGAGTGCTGGGATTAAAGGCGTGTGCCACCATGCCCGGCCAATAATAATTTTTTAAAGCAATAGTTCCTCAGCAAAAAAGAACCAAGTTTAGCCACTGAAAATTATATACATCAAAGAATCCATTTCTACTGATTTTGTCAAAAGGGTGGACAACTTCACCACAACTAGTTGATGCTCACTTCTGTTTGATATGGTGAACTTCCAGTGCTCTCATCAAATTTTCTTACTGTTAGCAAAGTTTCTATATATTTCTTAGTGATTACCCACATTCTTCTCTAACAGAGCTAGCATTGTATATGTGTATAATGGCAACAGTAAAATTTGAGTATGTTAACATTCTCCAGTTTCTCTCACCACATCCTTCAAGCATTAAAATAATAAATGAACTGACAACATTTCAATCATTTAAATATTATATAAGCAAATATATTGTAGTTTCTTTTAAGTGTAACATCAGAATAAGGTTGAAAACTCACAAAGGGAAAGCAGGTTACATCATGTATAAATGCCTGCCAAAAAATAGAAAAAGTGGTCCTTGGGATTTCTTTGAAGAAGAGTAAAAACCATTTATAATGAATACTAATGATATGCTAAAAGAATAGTGGTTGACTCCCTAACAAGAAATACTGAAAATAACTTACTTATACAATTTTATGTGACAAGGAAAAAGGCTCTCTGTTTCTGGTAGCTAGTTTGAAGAATGTAATGATATTGATTATATTTATGTGCTTCAGTTCCGAGTGCATTTGCACTAAAAGTGGTGACTTATCACAATGAGAGAGATAATTACATTCTATCCGCCACTGTGTTCATAAACAGTTACTCAAATAACAAATTATGCCGTTTGTGTTAACCTTAATGAATGATTTGAAACATGAATGAGTGCAGCTATTCACAATGTTAAGTTTGAAACCCCTGCATTACAAATCTTTGAAGTAAAATTTGGGTAGCCCTATAACAAAATTGCAAATGTGAATTGAAAGGAAGAAAAAACTGAGTAGGGGATTGAGAAGCCAAGAGGAACAGATGGTGGGAGAGAGCAAGAAGTCAAGAAAATTCAAATCTTACATTAAATTTAATGAACATATAAAAGAAGAAACCTCATAATTTGAAATGATTTTATTTTCTAGATACTGTGTAGTTGAGAAAAAATTTCTGTATGAGAAAATATAACCAGAGTAAAATGGTGTGGTGACTGAGTTTAAATGCCATTTTTCATTCAATTGTTTTCTTAATTGAATAAAGCTTACAAAGCATGAGATGGAAAGAATTCATTCAAATTTACATGCAAAGTGCAAGGAATCATGGCATAGCAACTATAAGATTCATTTATCTGTTTAAAACTTGCATTTTTAGAAAAATAGAGTGATAAACCACAGGAAGACAGTGTGAAATGATAAAAGAAAATTAAATACGAATGGTTAGACAGTATCTGAATAAATGAAAAGCAGGACAAATCCACATATTCAATGTCTCTTGTCTAAGAACAGGCAATAATAATTATCTAGTAGGGCTGTAAAATGAGGGTATATATTCCCAAGGGGATAAAGGACATACTAAAAGAAAAGAGAAAATCTGGTGAGTAAATTTTGTACAGGACCTCTGCTTAAACTTATCCACAAACCACACATTTAAACTGAAATAATTTTCTGGCTTATGTTGCACTCTGTAAGTGAGGAATCAACTCCAAATACTCAACTCAGGGAACAGAAGCACATGCTGAATCTATAATTTTAGTTGAATCTGTTTTAGCCAATGACCAAAAACTTTAGTTAATGAAGCATCATTAAAATATATGGCACACAAGTCAAGTATTCCTAAAAGTAAAAAAAAAAAAAAAAAAAAAAAAAATCTGAATGTTTTTATGTCTGACATTGTGTTGAAAATAATATGAACACAATTTAATTTGCTTTGCATATAAAAACAAAAAAAATCTTTTGGTAATGTGATACAATCAATGCTCAATACTGGTTTGTTTTTGTTTTGTTTTGTTTTGTTTTGTTTTTTAAGATTTATTTATTTATTATATGTGAGTAAACTGTAGCTGTCTTCAGACACTCTGGAAGAGGGTGGTAGATCTTGTTACTGATGGTTGTGAGCCACCATGTGGTTGCTGGGATTTGAACTCAGTACCTTCGGAAGAGCAGTCGGTGCTCTTAACCACTGAGCCATCTCTCCAGCCCCAATACTCAATATTGTAATGGTAAAGCAGAATAAGAGTGGAAATTTGTGTTGGGTATGGTGGCACACGCCTTTAATACCAGCACTCAGGAGACAAAGGAAGGTGGAATTCTGAGTTCGAGGTCAGCCTGGTCTACAAAGTGTGTTCCAGGACAGCCAGGGTTATACAGAGAAACCCTGTCTTGAAAAAAAAAAAAAAAAAAAAAAGAGGAATGGAATTTTTTTATAAGATAACAAAAGATGAGTTAAAAACTGGAGAATAATTTTAAAAATTAAAAAAAATATTGAAAATATATTAACAATAAGATTCTCTTTAATAGTAACTATAGTAAGAGGATTATATTAATAGATTAAAATCAAGCTGGGCTTGATGATAGATGCCTTTTACCACAGTGTTTAGGAGGCAGAAACTTAATCTTTGAGGCCAGGCCAGTCTACATAGAGAATTACAGGCTAGCCAGAGCTACATAGAAACACATGTCCCCCCAAAATTGAATAAAAGTAATTTTATCAAAATGAAAAAAATAATTACTCATTTAAATAATATTACTATGATCTATTAAAACATAACCTTCATATTTATAAAATATTGTGATGATACAAAGAGAAATTCTTAAAATCCAAGTAGAAATATTTACTTCACTTTTGGATGAGCAACAATAAGACCTCAAGTGTTTCTTTAGCATAAAAAAATGAAACAAAACATACAAATCTTGAAACATTAACTGTTCAAAGAACATAACTGGCAAACTCTACAGCTTCCAACATTAAATTCAATGTAAACAGGCCAAATACAGAAGAGATGATTATTATTAGTCTGGATTGACATGTATATATGTATATAAGGCTTAAAGATAACTCCCTAATGAAATACATAATCCTTTAAAAAGCATTCAATACAAAGGATGGCTTTTAAATGTTATTTATATGTCATTTAGGACTTCATTAGTTTTTTACTAATGAATTGTTTGCATTCTCAGAGCATTGTACTTTTGCTTTGTTTCAGCCTACTTAAAATATAATGGCATGGTATAATTGATTCTCTGTCTAATTATATATATGAAATGGAAAGTTATCATAATAGTAATGGACTTTCAGCACCTATTTGCAAATCTGAAAATATATTATTTCCTATTAATATTCCAATAGTTGGTCATGTAATTTATATTTTGTCAGAATATTTGTGTGGTAAACAATGTTTGAAGATTGAGTGATATATTCATTAGTAAATCTTGAAAGGTTTCTACTCTCATAAAACTTAGATCATTAGTAATAAAATAAGCTATGCACTAGATAAATACAAGTGATATCAATGGATGATAATTAAGAAATAATTTTCCCAAGGACTATAAATTTGTCATTAAGTCAAAATATGTGTGGACAGAATCTCTTAAGATGAACTTGAGAAGTGGCTTCAATGAAATGAGGGAACATGTTATGACGTTGAGAGAAGCAGGCTAGCAGCAGAACTGACAAGTATGAGTCAGAGTTAAAAAAAGAAAAAAATAACAAAGAAGAAAGGACCAGAATACTCAGTGATACTCTGAAGGATGTGAAAAATTACTGGAGAAATATGTGAGAAAGGATTTTATTTATTTATACATTTTAGCTCTTCATATCCATCACCCTGACCTGAGGCTTTTGGAAGTCCAAATATATGTAAGATATCATTGTACTCTAGGGGAAAGGAGATGGTGACATCATGGTTATAAACCCTCATCAATGAAACTGCTTTGTTCAATGGACTAAGAACATATCAGAAAATAACAAGCAAACAATGAAGAGTTGTGGAACCCAAACCAAGTGTATACATTAACTATAAACTCTTGTACCTAAGATTCAGTAAACTTTGGAAAAGTGAGCTGAGCATAGTTTCCTGTGAGACTGTGTTTTATAATAATGTCAAAAGCTATAAACTATCACCAAAGTGACAGACCAAATGCACGCTGACCAAGAACACCAAGGACATACTAAAATGGACTTGAGAAAAAAATGGCAAGGCCTCAAGCCTACACAAAAAACTATGGTCAACTATAGAGGAGCTGGGAGCAGGAGCTACATCAGGAAGAGCACACTAATTAAGTACCCTCTGCCAAATGGCAATCCATGAAAACAGACATACAAATATCCTCATAGAGACTGAGCAGGTTATATTTAGGAATATATACAATATATTCATATATTCATATATATGTATGTGTGTATACATAGATACATATATATGCATCCAATAATAAAAAAAAATAGTGGAATAAGGTGCTATAGATTTGAAAGAACACCAAAAGGAGTATATGAGAAGGTTTGGAGGGAAAAAAGAGAAGAAATTTTTTAAATTACATTATAATACTACAAGTCCTGGTTGATTTTTTTTTTTTTCCTGGTTGATTTTTTGATTGAATGTATACTCAAACAAAATTATTAATGGTCAGAGTTTGACAAATATGGGACTAGGCAAGGTAAGTTAAACACCAAATTTTACCTGAATATAAGGACAGGAAAAATGTAATTTTATTAATGAAATGATTTGCTATTTTACTCTGCACATTGCAAATGTAGGCATGCTGTGCCTGTATTGTAAACTAGAGTTCTATTGTGAGATTATTAGATCAACTTGATACAACCTATAATCACTGGGAGGCAGACACCTACATAATGTCTCTGAAGGTCATTCCTAAGAGCGTTTATTGAAGTGAGAAATCTGTCATGTCAACTTGACAAAAGCTAGAATCAGAGAGATGGAAACCTCAATTAAGAAAATGTCTCTATAAGATTGGACAATAAGAAAACCTGTAGGATACTCTCTTTACTAGTTGTGGATAGGAGAGCCTGCCCATTATGGATAGTTCCATCTCTGGTCATCCTGCATTCTAAAGAAAGAGGGATGAGTAAGCCATGGGGAACAAACCAGTAAGCAGCACCCCTTCGCTGGCCTATGCATCAGCTCCTGCCTCCAGGTACCTGCCTTGTATGAATTCTACTCTCACTGATTTTGGTGGTGAACTGATATTTGAAACAGTGAGTAAAATAAACCCTCTCCTTCCCAAGTTGCTTTTGTTCTCAGTATTTCATCATGGCAATAGTAACACTATAGGGTGCGTACTCTGAGTGTCACTTTCCTCTGAACACTGGATTCCTTGCTGTATGAGATAATAGAAAGTGTCCTAAGCATTCGAATGCACGAATACATTTACTGTTCTTTTCCTCTTAATGTGGATGTATTGTGAGATCTTCCTTCAAGTTTTCACTTCTGTGACTTCTCTATCATGATCTATTGTGACCTGTAACCCATGAACTGAATAAATTCTCCATTTCCTATATGTATTCTTGTTAAGTTATCACAATAATATACAAAGAAACCTGGTCAGACATCTTTAAGAGAAGAAGTTGCTACAAATTATACAATTCACAGAATGACTAAGGAAATACTTAAGAACATTAAATATATGTGATTTACAAATTTAATGTATAATACAAGTTTGTATTATTAAACTGTAGGTAAAGAAATTCTTTTCTGTTACCATTGTGTATGTGAGAATATATTCTCATGTTTTCAAATGTTATATATTAAGATAGTCATTCTGACACTGAATGTATAATTTCCATTGTCTCATAATTTACTGGACTACAAACTTATACCAAATCTCGTTTGTTTATAGTTAGACTAAATATCTAAATATTCACGAAACACACAAACACACTCACACAGACACATGCACACACACATGCATATACATGCATATGTATACGTACATGTATATGTACATTCACACATACCCAGATGCACATGCACACAAAATATTAAATTCAAAATCACAATTTTGATTTGAAAATGTTTTCTTAATTTTTATTAAAAGCACACTTGTTTTAAGGAATAAAAATCAAAATTAGAAGTGAAATTCTGAGACAGTTTTCAAATCATTTATGCAATTCTCTTCTCATTTTCATGTGGAACTGTTTAAGTCAGAGCCTTCTTCTTCCACTCACTGTTTTTAGAATCGTATGTATTTCAATTTTTTTATCTATTTCAGTTCACACTTCTGGAAAATGAATATAAAAATTCTAATGAACTGAATTGCTGAGTATACTTCACATGTATATAATTATCTTAAAAGAACTATTAGCTTTATTGTGATCAACTGGATAAGAGTCAAGATTCACAAGTGAAATATATATATTCAAAAATGTACATATCTTATAAAATGTATAAACATATCAGTTTAAAGCAACTAACAACAGGACAAACTTCTCATTCATAACACACATAAGATTATTTACACATGATATTTTAATATTAAGTAGGATTATGGAAACAATAAAAGCCATTTTCACTAAAGTTGGAATATGCATCAGTAATACAAATGCTTGTTTAGCATTTATGAAGCCCTGGATGCTAAGCTGAACACTATGTAAAATAGGGCATGTAAGAAAGGCCTGTAATTTCAGCACTCTAGAGGCAGGTCAACTTCAAAATTAGGCCATAGACCTGTGTCTTCACATCTTATCTTAAAGTAAAAGAAATAATTTAAGAGACAAAGATTTATATCATAGCATGCATGTTCATGAAGAATTACAAATTTACAAATCACGAAGAGGCTAAGAATCTAAGAACAAAAGAACATTTGGATAACTAACATGAAAATAAACCAACACCATTCTGCAAATAAACAATATAATTGAGAATCATTATATAAAGATTTTAGTTGATGGAAATAAGTAATAGAATACTAAATTCTTAATGAACCAAAGTTTGAAAATTGGGATAGCTTACAATTTGCTGATGTGTGACTAATAACACAGCAAATCCTGCAACTATGAAATATTGTTTACTTCCTATGACTGGTTTCAGGAAAATGGGACCTCTGCCATTTATTCTAGTCAGCACTGTACTAAAGGATGCATCAAATGTAAAAGGGAAATAGCTCATTTTGTAAACTCATGGATATGAAAAATGAAGCCCTAAAAGCAATGCTTAGTACCCCCCTACAACCAGTGTCACAATGCACTGTCATTATGGAAACATTATATCTTTCAATTCCAGTGATAGACATTAAAATTAGAAACACCACATAAATGTAACATTGAAAAGTAGCAATGCCAAGAAGCAAATCTAATACTATGAGGTGCCCTACAAGATATAAAAAACAATAAATATAAATAAAATGTTATATTAATATTGAAGTAATAATGAAATAATTTAACTAAGAATAATGACATAATAAATAAATAAAAATATTAAGATGATGCATAGTATAAATGAATTACTCTCCTTGAAATTTTTCTATACAAAGAACTTTTAATAATGTATTCTGCATCTCTATCTGTAGATTGATGCTAAACCTGATTTAAAAATAAAGACCATTGAATAGAGCAGGATGTTCTTACAAAACTAAATTTATATCCAAGTGCATTTTAAAGTTATGCAAAATTAGACATACTTCAATACAAGTATAATCTAGGAAACACTAGAAAGCATGAACTCTATAGAAAGCATGGACTCTATAAACAAGGACACATTTCTGCAATCGTGTCCTTTGTGATAAGATAGTATTATAAATGCAATAGAGATAGGGTGAAAATTTTAATATGTTTTTGCAAATTTTACATAGAAGTGTGCATAGAAAAATTAAACATAAATCTTAACTGACATCATATGTAACATATGTATTGTCTATATTTCATTTTCATTAGACAAGGCATTGTAATAGTATCTTACTTTTAAAATCAGTATTCTACTTTGTTATTTGCATTTTAAAGTTAAACTTATTTTTAACTTATCTAGAAATACTACTTTGGAGCGCATTTAAAAGCATATTTAGTGAAAGGCACAAATTTTATTGTCCTTACCATAATCTTTCATTACAAATAGAAATGTGCTCTCTATGAAATATGTTTATATTGAATTACTTGATTTAAAAACACATACCTCTAATACTTCATATCAGGGAATAGTCATTATTTACTATTATATTCCAAGACTATAGAAATAAGTATTCATATTGGTGTTTTTGCATACTATATGTTTCTATACTCATGCAGAAATCTATGGTTTAATGAAAACAAGATTCTGGTGAAGTGTAGCTCAAGTTACATATTTCCTTATAGTTAATATGATTTTCTTCCCACTCATTGTCTGTTTCAGAGTAAGGAGATGGATTTACTTGTATTCTTTTTTGAAAGCTACATAAAATTTTATAAAATAATTTTATTCCAGTTATATTCATGAATATATAAGTATGAACAACTGCCAAGGTATAATTCAGAAAAAAATATAGTATAGCATTATCATCACCACACTATGATATGCATTGGACTCAACCTGAAAATTACTCATCTGTGAGCATCAGTAGAAGTATATATCAACAATTTAAGATTAATTAAAGTTTTTAGCTTTCTGTGTTTGTGTGCATATGAATGCTTGTCCATGAGTGGTTGTATAAGTATATTCTCCTCTGTGTTTGAGTAACTTCTACATAGGAATGTGTCCAAGCATGTGGTTTCAGAGCATAGCCTCTGGTATTGTCCCTCAGGTACCATCCACCTATTTTTTTTAATACATGTTCTTTCCTTAGCCAGGAACTCAGCAAATGTATTAGACTGGCTTGCTAGTAACTGTGAGGTGACCTGGTATCTCTGTGCTACTTGAGCTGAGATTATAAGTAAAAAATTAAAGGCACATGTAAATTTACATTTACATGAAGTAGAAAAGTACTAAATTAGGCTTTTGAAGCCAGTCTAGTCATTAGTGGGCTGCTAATGCTATCTTTTAAAAAGAAAAGATACTAAATGTGCTTGAAATATGGATTCATTTATTGATTATATATTTGTTTAATTGATTTTTTTTCAAATTTTAGTCATATTTATTCATTTTTTGCATGGTTAACATTAAATGTTCAGGAATACATAGTTTTGCAACAACATCTTCAAAATGGAAGATTTTCTGCTATGAAACCTGAATAGCACAAAGTGATTTTGAAAAACAGGAGCAGAGAATTCTGTAGACAGTAAAACTTTTGCTAATACTGTATAGACAGTTTTCTACAGAGTTTTATTTTAAAAATTGTCATGTTCCCAAAGATGTACAAATAATAACACAACAGTAATAAGGATGCTGTGCCCTTCCATGTTTGTATGTCTCTGGGATTATGCAGGAAGAAAGGAGTACAAAAGGAGGGCTGGGTGAAACTGCAAATTCTCCACATACTGCTGATCTGTCAACATCATAGTTTCCATGGAAACATTGATGCGAAAGTTGCCTAAATTACCTTGCAATCTCAAATTACATACATTTTCCATTTCTGCTCTCTTTCATGGGAAATGTCTTCCATGTTAAGTTACAGTGACTTTTCTCTTATGGGAGGGAGTGAGGGGGTGAAAATGATCAGGTTCAATCCTCACATAAGCCATCTCCTTTTCAGGGGTTCCCATAAATCTCCCCTTCTCACTATGCAATCCTCTGAGTGGCTAATATACAGAAGATCCTAAAATCATACAACAGATAACCTCTCATTCCAATATGCTCTAAATTGTTTAGTATTGTGAACACTTCGCATCAGTGTGGGCAGTGGGGCTAACTTCATTACAGTGCTGTCACAACTTTTCATTGAAGTTTCTGTGGATGACATTGGAGGAGAATCTCTATCATGCTCCCTTTGAAAGAGCTATCCCACCATGACACATCATTTATGCACCATTCTTACCTCATAAGTAATTTTTTCTAAATATGCACTACAGAAATAAAGCAGATATTAAATGTGTATAAAATAAGAGATGATCTGTTCTTTAAAGAGGTACATCTCAGTGCCCCTAATTCAGAGTGTTAGTATCAAGTCTGAAGTTAATATGAGTATGATGGAATATGTCCTGAATTAGTTGTTTTCATTAGTAACTTTTAATTTATTTCTAATAGGCACATTCAGGTTTAGTATTTCATAGACTTGTCTTGACACTGAGAAATGTTTGCACAACTTTTATTAATGTGTATTTGAAAATGAAAAATAGAGCTATACACTTAAATCAGGAGTTCTCAACCATCCAAAGGCTATAATCCTAATACAGTTCCTCATGTTGTGGTGACCCCTAATCATAAAATTATTTTTGTGGCTATTTCATAACTGTAATTGTACAAGTGTTATGAATTGTAATTTGAATACTTGTGTTTTCTCATGGTCTTATGGGACCCCTGTTAAAGGGTCATTCATTTCCCCAAAGATTGAGAAGCACCTACTTAAATAAAGATATCATTCAGTGTAGAACAGGCACTGAAGGGTTTTGTTTTGTTTTGTTTTGTTTTTGTTTTTTTTTTAATTAAATGAGCAAACCTATATAAAACAGTCTAAACCCAAAACAACAGTCTAAACTTTCTTCTAATGAGCATCATCAACATTTTTGAGTTAGGTTTTTAAACTGCTTAGTGGAGTAGAAAGAACAAAATAATAAAACATCTGTTTAATGGTGTCAAATGACAAAGTTCAGAAACAGATCAGGAGATATGGCATCTTCACACACCTTTCAAATACTCAGAAAAGCAACTCAGGTGTATTAATATACACATATAGCTTTGTGAACAAGCCTATCAAAAGTTTACTGTTGGAAAATTCAACATTATTTCCTGGAAATTGCTTGTTTCATAGTTATGAAATGCAAATGAATGTAGGTTATTGTGTGCACTTGACAATGCACTACTTATGACACTGCTCTTTTTAAGGCAGGATGCCACTGCTAAGGATGTGACATAACACAGTCTTGTAAGATCAGATCACATGTGGTCATCGGCCCAAAAGCAAATCAGAAGTAGAGAGCAGAAAATGATATGAACCAAAGCATGCTCTAGAGGAGAAAAAAAGGGAGGCTTGCACATAATATAGTCAAATTGGATACTGAATTCATTTAATTCTTCAGATTTACGTAAGTCCAAATAAGACACAGATGGCATACTCAAAATAAGATAATTAAAGAAATAGGTAATAAATGACTATTTGGGAAATATAGGTGGTGGGAAGGAGAGCACATGTGAATTTAGTAACTAACCTGCCAAATGATGATATAATATATAATATGATGTAATGATGACTATTACTATTAGTGGCACAGGGACAGGGATAGAAGAAAACAAAAGAGATAATGAAAGGAAAGAGGTTGAAACAGAGAGAAACAGAGAAACACAAAGAAAGAGATCCAGAAGGAGATTGCAACTTTGGGCTATTTGGGATAGGATCAGGGTTTGTAGTCCAAGGTCATACCACTTGCCCAGGAATCACCTTCTAGTTGATACTAGGACACAAGAAATCTAATTTGAGTGTTTTTTTTTTTTTTCTTCGACCTAAGCAGGAATCCTTATTGAAAGCATACAATGAAACATTATGGACACAGGGCTGGCCATGTGTGTCTGTATTTGTCTGTCTTCTGGAGAGAAATAATAGTTCCAGGGATACAAATTGTATTTAAATGTAATAACAAAAAGTGTCTTTTTAGCACATGCAATAAGTGCTGCAGAATTTTCCTAGATATAGGATTATTTTGTTTCTCCTACCCTTATTTTTCTCTTTCCAGGTTTCTCTCTTTCCTCTATTGTGCTGAGACTTTTTTTGCAACAAATCTAAAATAATGGCCAGTTATCAGGTTCATGTTTCTCTTTACCTGAGATGGAAATAATAGACATGCTAGAAAGACAATATATACTGTCACTCGAACTATGCTTCATTATTAAACTTAACTGTGTTAAGTTAGGTTCCTGACTTAATTAAAGTACACAATCCACAAAACCTTATATTTTTATTTACTTTCAAGTCTTTTTACTAACTCTTGGACAATTTAGTTTTTTTTTCTTTATGAAAATTTTATATTTCATAAAGCTTTATCATATAAAAAAATCCCAAAGTAATAAAAATGTCACTAAACTACATTATAAGATATTTTTATTATATGTATATTCATCCCATGTCACAAATTCATCCACACACAAAATTGAATTCTATCCATGCAATTTCTTAGCTAATTTATCTTAATAAATGAAACGTCCAATTGTACTTCACTGATTCATTCATTTTTATTTTGCAAAATTTCTTCATATTAAGCATTTTATTGAAATGTGATCAATGCTTTCTTAACTGACCCTGTCTAGGAAATTGCCCAGTGATAGTAGTTTGACAGATCTTAGCATTCCATCTTATCCTCTTTCCCTACCTCCCTGTAAAAATAGGTAATAAATGACTACCTCCCTCCACTCCCTTACACAGTGCTGCTTGGGAGTGGGGAACAGACATTTATCTTTTAAGTATAAGACAAAGATGTAGACATTGATTTGGGAATCATGCTCAGATTTGATGGTGATACACAGCAAGCTTAGTAAACTGAAATTCATGTGGACTCTCTCTATGTAGAATGGATGTATTCCACCATCACTCTAACTTAACTTGATGGCTTGTTAATTTATTTTATACACTCTTCTTTCCCTTTCAAAAATCCTGACTTGGATAATAAAGTATATGGTATTCTTCTTTATAAGAATAGTAATTCTTACTAGGCCAAATGGTTCCCACCTTTAATCCCAACACTCAGGATGCAGGAGCTTATAAATTTCAAGATTAGCATTGTCTTTATAAACAGTTTCAGGCAAGCCAAAGCTATATAGTGAGATCCTGTTTCCCAAAGTTAAAAATGTAAAACAAAACAAATGATAGTAACTATTTTCCTTTTAATAAACACTTCATGTTAAAATTAGTTAAAAGAAATAAATATTAAGCAATGCTACATTAAGACATTTTGAATTATTTACAGTTAGTATTTAAAAAAACTATGATTATATAAACTGAATTTCTAAAAATTATTATTATGATTATATAATCTGAATTTCTTTCTCTGGTTCATCTGATGTATTTAGGAATATTTCTTATTTTGAAAGGAAGTTAGATTCATGAATATCTTCTCAAATGGTATTTCAAAAAAAATTGTGGAGGTGTGATCTAAAAAAAAAAAAAAGACTGTTTTTTTTTTTTGTTTGTTTGTTTGTTGTTTTTTTTCCTAGACAACTGTAACCCTTCTCCTTGCCAGTCTCTAATCTTCTCTTGGTTGGTACTTCTCTTTTGCAAGTCCTTATATCCTGTAGCTAGGAAAATTATATAATTTATCATCTGAAGAAAGCCATTTGAAAATAAAATAGTACACTGAGTAATCACACAAAATCACTGTGCAAAACCTAGGCCTGCCTCAGGTTAGCCATGACACGTGGCCTAGACCTGCCTCAGGTTAGCCATGACACATGGCCTAGGCCTGCCTCAGGTTAGCCATGACACATGGCCTAGGCCTTGTGAATTTCAAGATTAGCATTGTCTTTATAAACAGTTTTAGGCAAGCCAAAGCTATATAGTGAAATCCTGTTTCCCAAAGTTAAAGTTAGCTGTGACACGTGGCCTAGGCCTGCCTCAGGTTAGCCATAAAACATGGCCTAGGCCTGCTTCAGGTTAGCCGTGAAACACACGTGGCCTAGGCCTGCCTCAGGTTATCCATGACACGTGGCCTAGGCCTGCTTCAGGTTAGCCGTGACACACACGTGACCTAGGCCTGCCTCAGGCTAGCTGTGACAGGTGGCTAGTCTGCGAGGACGTACATTTAGAAATCTGTTTCCTTCAAATGGGTTTTACCTTCATAACTGTTCGTCTTTGGTAGACTCCCCTTTTTGATGCTAACAATAGCTAAGTATTGTTGAGTGTAGAACTCAATTTATAAAACTCAATCTTGAATATGGGGCTTCATTTAAAATCTTATTTGAAAGCCCTTGCACTGCAGATTATTCAAGTAAAACAAAGTTTCACAATATCAAGTACAAACAAAATACAAATTGCCATATTGGGTAAATATCATATCTTTGTTTGAATGAATATTTTTTATCTTTGTGCGTTATCATCAACATGTAAGATCAAATCTAAACAAAAGAATAGGGCAGAATTTTTTGGTGCTCAATACAAGTTTATTTACCATAAATTGCATGATATTTCAAAACAGATCTTACATTCACCTTACTATCCAAATGCTAACCAAAATAAAACCAGTCACTTCTGGCTAAGGAATGTTTTCTTAACACACATTACATAACTTTATTTTACTTTGTTAAGTAGACAAGATATTTTATTTTATTAAAAATATATTGATATTATTTTATAAATAAAGTAAACAAAGTAAATTTATACACAATCTGTTTTATTTTATTGTTGAAATTTTAAAATGTTTTTTAGAGACAGTTATGTAAATCATTATGTAACTGTAGCTAAGCCTGATAACCTGATAGTTCCATCCTCTATATGTACATAGTGAAAGAACAGAATTAATCAGACAATTTGTTCTCTGACCTCCATATATATGCTGAAACAATGCATACTTTTGAATACATGTGCTAACACACACACACACACACACACACACACACACACACACACACACACGCAGGGAAGAGGAGAGAAGATATGAGTGTGTGTTTGTAAATTTGCATATTTACGTATGTAAAAATCACAGGAGATCCCATGCCCTTTTTCTACCCTAGTTTTAACTTGGCATGCAAGTGGTGTGTAATACATTAAGATGAAATTCTCATATAAATTAAGAAAATATTTATAAAATAAAATAATTATCATTTAAGTAAGAAAATTCATAGAATATGTTACATCAACTAAGAGATCTGATATAATTCTCTTTCTCTCCTTTTTAAATAATGAGAGGGTCATATCTACATTGGCTTACTATTATTATTTTACTTATTTTTTAAATAGAAAATAAAAAAGAAATGCCTTTTTCTGTCCCTTCATAGTTATCAGAACCTCATACAGAAGGGAACAATGTGAAAATAAATTCAGTTGTGGGGAGTAAAGGTGCAGTGAGAATATTCACTAGTGGAATATGGGTTCTGTCAGAGTTATGAGATTATTATCAAAGTTCACAGAAGGCAGAGGAACAAATTATCATCTTTGACAGTGTCCCTCAGTGCACCAGTGGTGTCCTTTGTCTGACAGATCAGAAGGCATACACTCCATTGCATATGGGCCTTTCAAAACCACAAGAGGAAAATCTGCAAACATCTACAAACCATGACAAGGTGGGAAAATTCAAATACGTTATTATATTATTTTAGTAATTTACTTCCCTTTCATATTCCAAGCTCCATCTAAAAGTCTGCCAATGTTACTTTTGGGCATTCTTAATATTCCATTTTCTTCTAAAGTACATCACTTACTATTTATGCTTTCACATAAATGATGTACAAAAATTTTTATGTGGTCTGCATTTACTAAGTAATCAATATATATTTTTCTCATTTTTTTAAAAGATTCATTTTTTTTCTTCCATTTTTTAATTAAATGTTTTCTTAATTTACATTTCAAATGCTATTCTGAAAGTCCCCTCCCCCCTCCCCGCTCCCTGCTCCCCTGTCCACACACTCCCACTTCTTGGCCCTGGTGTTCCCCTGTATTGGGGCATATAAAGATTGCAGTACCAAGGGGCCTCTATTCCCAGTGATGACCGACTAGGCCATCTTCTGCTACATATGGAGCTAGAGACACGAGTTCTGGGGGTTCTGGTTAGTTCATATTGTTGATCCTCTTCTATGGTTGCAGACCCCTTCAGCTCCTGGGGTTCTATCTCTAGCTTCTCCATTGTGGGCCCTGTGTTCCCTCTTATAGATGATTATGAGCATCCACTTCTGTACGAGACAGCTATATCAGGGTCCCTTAAGTAGGCACTAGCTGTCCTATGCCATAGTGTCTGAGTTTAATGACTGATTATGGGATGGATNATCTGCTGTACCCTGAATTTTTGATCTTAGCCATTCTGACTGGTGTGAGGTGGAATCTCAGGGTTGTTTTGATTTGCATTTCCCTGATGGTTAAGGATGCTGAACATTTTTTCAGATGTTTCTCAGCCATTCGGAATTCCTCAGTTGAGAATTCTTTGTTTAGCTCTGTACCCCATTTTTAATGGGGTTATTCGTTTTTCTGGAGTCCAGTTTCTTTAGCTCTTTGTAGATGTTGGATATTAATCCCCTATCAGATTTAGTATTGGTAAAAATCCTTTCCCAATCTGTTGGTGGCCTATTTGTCTTACTGACTGTGTCTTTTGCCTTACAGAAGCTTTGTAATTTCATAAGGTCCCATTTGTCAATTCTTGATCTGACCACACAGGCCATTGCTGTTGTGTTTAGGAATCTTTCCCCTGTGCCCATATCTTCAAGGGCTTTCCCAACTTTCTCCTCTATAAATTTCAGTGTCTCTGGTTTTATGTGGAGGTCTTTGATCCACTTAGACTTAAGCTTTGTACAAGGGGATAAGAATGGGTCAATTCACATTCTTCTACATGATAACTGCCAGTTGTGCCAGCACCATATGTTGAAAATGCTGTCCTTTTTCCACTGGATGGTTTTAGCTCCCTTGTCAAAGATCAAGTGACCATAGGTGTGTGCGTTCATTTCTGGGTCTTCAATTCTATTCCATTGATCTATCTGTCTGTTGCTGTACCAGTACCATGCAGTTTTTATCACAATTGATCTGTAGTACAGCTTAATGTCAGGCATTGTGATTCCCCCAGAGGTACTTTTATTGTAGAGAATAGTTTTTGCTATCCTAGGTTTTTTATTATTCCAGATGAATTTGCAAACTGCCCTTCCTATCTCAGTGAAGAATTGAGTTGGGATTTTGATGGGGATTGCGTTGAATCTGTAGATTACTTTCAGCAAGATAGCCATTGTGACTATATTAATCCTGTTAATCCATGAGCATGTGAGATCTTTCCATCTTTTGAGATCTTCTTCAACTTCTTTCATCAGAGACTTAAAGTTCTTGTCATACAGGTCTTTCACTTCCTTAGTTAGAGTCACACCAAGGTATTTTATAGTATTTGTGACTATTGTGAAGAGTGTTGTTTCCCTAATTTCTTTCTCAGCCCTCTTATCCTTTGTGTAGAGAAAGGCCATTGATTTGTTTGAGTTAATTTTATAACCAGCTACTGCACTGAAACTGTTTATCAGGTTTAGGAGTTCTTTGGTAGAATTTTTTGGGTCCTGAATATATATTATCATATCATTTGCAAACAGTGATATTTTAACTTCTTCCTTTCCAATTTGTATCCCCTTGATCTCCTTTTGTTGTCAAATTTTTCTGGCTAGGACTTCAACTACTATATTGAATAGGTAGGGAAAAGTGGGCAGCCTTGTCTAGTCCCTGATTTTAATGGGATTGCTTCCAGCTTCTCTCCATTCAGTTTGGTGTCAGCTACTGGTTTGCTGTAGATTGCTTTTTATTATGTTTAGGTATGGGCCTTGGATTCCTGATCTTTCCAAGACTTTTATCATGAAAGGGTGTTGGATTTTGTCAAATGCTTTTTCAGCATCTAACGAGATGATCATGTGGTTTTTGTCCTTGAGTTTGTTTATATAGCGGATTACGTTGATGGATTTCCGTATATTAAACCATCCCTGCATTCCTGGGATGAAGCCTACTTGGTCATGATGGATGATCATTTTGATGTGTTCTTGGATGCAGTTTTTGAGGATTTTATTGAGTATTTTTGCATCGATATTCATGAGGGAAATTGGTCTGAAGTACTCTTTTTCTCTTGGTTCTTTGTGTGGTTTAGGTATCAGAGTAATTGTGGCTTCATAGAATGTATTGGGTAAAGTACCTTCTGTCTCTATTTCGTGGAATAGTTTGAGGAGAGGTGGAATTAGGTCTTCTTTGAAGGTCTGATAGAACTCTGCACTAAACCCATCTGGTTCTGGGCTTTTTTTGGTTGGGAGACTATTGGTGACTGCTTCTATTTCTTTAGGGGAAATGGGCCTGTTTAGACCGTTAATCTGATCCTGACTTAACTTTGGTACCTGGTATCTGTCTAGGAAATTGTCCATTTCCTCCAGGCTTTCTAGCTTTGTTGAGTATATTCTTTTGTAGTAGGATCTGATGATGTTTTGGATTTCCGCAGGTTCTGTTGTTATGTCTCCTTTTTCATTTCTGACTTTGTTAATTAAGATACTGTCCCTGTGCCCTCTAGTGAGTCTGGCTAAGGGTTTATCTATCTTGTTGATTTTCTCAAAGAACCAGCTCCTTGATTGGTTAATTCTTTGAATAGTTCTTTTTGTTTCTACTTGGTTGATTTCTGCCCTGAGTTTGATTATTTCCTGCCTTCTACTCCTCTTGTGTGAGTTTGCTTCCTTTCGTTCTAGAGCTTCTAGGTGTGCTGTTAAGTTACTAGTGTATGCTCTCTCTAGTTTCTTTTTGGAGGCATTCAGGGCAATGAGTTTTCCTCTTAGGACTGCCTTCATTGTGTCCAATAAGTTTGGGTACATTGTGGCTTCATTTTCATTAAGCTCTAGAAAGTCTTTAATTTCTTTCTTTATTTCATCCTTGACTAAGGAATCATTGAGTAGAGTGTTGTTCAGTTTCCATGAGAATGTTCGCTTTCTATTATTTATATTGTTATTGAAGATCAGCCTTAGTCCATGGTGGTCAGATAGGATGCATGGGATAATTTCAATATTTTTGTATCTGTGGAGGCCTGTTTTGTGACCAATTATATGGTCAATTTTGGAAGAGGTGCCATGTGGCGCTGAGAAGAAAGTATATCCTTTTGCTTTAGGATGAAATGTTCTGTAGATATTTGTTAAATCCATTTGCCTCATGACTTCTGTTAGTGTCCGTGTGTCTCTGTTTAGTTTCTGTTTCCAGGATCTGTCCATTGGTGAAAGTGGGGAGTTGAAGTCTCCCACTATTATTGTGTGGGGTTTAATGTGTGCTTTGAGCTTTACTACAGTTTCTTTAATGAATGTGGCTGCCCTTGTATTCGGAGCATAAATATTCAGAATTGAAAGTTCATCTTGGTTGATTTTACCTTTGATGAGTATGAAGTGCCCCTCCTTGTCTTTTTTTATAACTTTGGGTTGAAAGTCAATTTTATCCGATATTAGAATGGCTACTCCAGCTTTTTTCTTCGGACCATTTGCTTGAAAGGCTGTTTTCCAGCCTTTAACCCTAAGGTAGCATCTGTCTTTTTCCCTAAGGTGCGTTTCCTGTAAGCAGCAAAATGTTGGGTCCTGTTTGTGTAGCCAGTCTATTAGTCTATGTCTTTTTATTGGGGAATTGAGTCCATTGATATTAAGAGAGATTAAAGAAAAGTAGTTGTTGCTTCCTATTATTTTTGCTGTTAAGGTTGGGATTCTGTTCCTGTGGCTGTCTTCTTTTAGGATTGTTGAAGGATTACTTTTTAGTTTTTTCTAGGGTGTAGTTTCCATCTTTGAGTTGGTATTTTTCCGTTATTATCCTTTGAAGGGCTGGATTCGTGGAAAGATATTGTGTGAATTTACTTTTGTCATGGAAAACTTTGGTTTCTCCATCTATGGTAATTTACAGTTTTTCTGGGTATAGTAGCCTGGGCTGGCATTTGTGTTCTCTTAGTGTCTGTATAACATCTGTTCTGGATCATCTCGCTTTCATAGTCTCAGGTGAGAAGTCTGGTGTAATTCTGATAGGCCTGCCTTTATATGTTACTTGACCTTTTCCCTTACTGCTTTTAATATTCTATCTTTATTTAATACATTTGTTGTTTTGATAATTATGTGTCGGGAGGAATTTCTTTTCTAGTCCAGTGTATTTGGTGTTCTGCAGGCTTCTTGTATGTTCATGGGCATCTCTTTCTTTAGGTTTGGGAAGTTTTCTTCTATTATTTTGTTGAAAATATTTGCTGGCCCTTTAAGTTGAAAATCTTCTTTTTCATCTACTCCTATTATCCGTAGGTTTGGGCTTCTCATTGTGTCCTGGATTTCCTGGGTGTTTTGAGTTAGGTTCTTTATGCATTTTTCATTTTCTTTGAATGTTGTCCCCATGTTCTCTATGAAATCTTCTGCACCTGAGATTCTCTCTTCCATCTCTTGTATTCTGTTGCTGATGCTCACATCTATGGTTCCTGATTTCTTTCCTAGTGTTTCTATCTCCAAAGTTGTCTCACTTTGGGTTTTCTTTATTATTTCTATTACCCTTTTTAGGTCCTGGATGGTTTTCTTCAATTCCATTACCTGTTTGGTTGTGTTTTCCTGTAGTTCTTTAAAGGATTTTTGTGTTTCCTCTTTAAGGACTTTTACCTCTTTAGCATTGTTCTCCTGTATTTCTTTAAGTGAGTCATTCATGTCCTTCTTCATGTCCTTCTTCATGTCTTCTACCAACACCATGATATATGATTTTAAATCCAAGTCTTGTTTTTCGGATGTGTTGGGGTATCCAGGACTGGCTGAAGTGGGAGTGTTGGGTTCTGAAGAAGGTGAGTGGTCTTGGTTTCTGTTATTAAGGTTCTTACGTCTGCCTTTCGCCATCTGGTAATCTGGAGTTGGTTGTTATAGTTGTCTCTGGTTGGATCTTGTTCCTCCTGTGATTCTGTTGGCCTCTGTCGGCAAACCTGGGTGCCCAGCTCTCTCTTGAATCTCAGTGGTCAGAGTAGTCTCAGCAGGCGAGCTCTCCTGCACAGACTGGTCTCTGTGGGAGCCTTTGTAGCTTGTGAGCTTACCTGACCAGACTGGTCTCTGAGCAACCTGGGACCTAATATGACTCTCTCACAAGTTCCAGCCGGGAAAGCCCTCCCAGGCTGAGAACTTTCCTCAGGCAAGGAGGGAGCCTGGATGTCTAGAGCCCAAAGCTGGGTGTGTCCCAAAAGGTGCACTCTTCAGCTGTTTGCTCACTCACCCTTTGCAGACCCTGAGCTGACCGGCGCAGACTAGGTCTTAGCGACCTGGAACCCAAGATGACTCTCTCACACGTTTGGTCAGGGAAACCCCTCCCAGGCTGAGAACTATCCACCGGCAGGGAGGGTGCTGAGATGTCTGAAACCCAGAGCTGGGTATGTCCTGAAAGGTGCCCTGCTCAGCCGTTTGCTCACTCGCCCTTTGTAGTCTATGAGCTGACCTGAGCGGACTGGGTCTGAGCGACCCTTTGCAGTCTGTGAGCTGACCTGCTCAGACTGGGTCTGCAGGACCCTTTGTGGTCTGTGAGCTGACCTGTGTAGACTGGTCTCTGTGCCACCTAGGACCCAATATGGCTCTCTCACAAGTTCTGTCAGAGAAGAACCTCCCAGGGAAAGAACTGTCTTCAGGTGGGAAGGGTGTCTAGAGCTCAGAGCTGGTTGTGTCCCAACTGGTGCCCTGTTCAGCCCTTTGCTCACTCACCAAGATCGCCCAGAGAATCCTGCCTGAAACCTGGATGGGTGCGCAGGCCCCGGGCCCTGCGCCTGGTGCTGAAGCAGTGTGGGCCGGAAGGGAAGGGGTCCACTGCCCCCCTGTCTCTCTCCCGGCTGCAGACTCAGGTCCCACACGATTGGACTGGAACAGATGTGTGTTCGTCTCACCAGTGGTCCCGAGATCGCTAGGAGAGTCCCTCAGGAAACCTGGTCGGGTGCACAGCCCCCTGGCCTTGCAGACTGGAAGGGTATTTTTCCCATTTAAATAATATAAGATGATTATTTTATTTAATTTGTTATTTTCATTTACTAGTTAATTTATATTAGTATTTTGCCCCAATGAATGCCTGTTTACCACATTATTCCTTACTACCAATGGAGTTCAGAAAAGGACATTGGATCCCTAGAAGTGGAATTAAGGATGGTTATAAGTAGTCACCTGAATACTGGGAATCAAACTAAGGTGTGGAAGGGAGGCAGTGCTCAAGTACTGACCATTTCTATGCCCTCATATCTATTATTTTCAGGAATTTATGTGCATCAATGACTATTAATGCATTGTTTCTACATATGATCAACAATGACTATTAATGCATTGTTTCTACATATGATCAAATATTAAGAGTAACATTAGAAATTTGATACAAATTTATTTGTTGGCTTCCAAATATCTGCTAATTTACCCAGAAAACATAACATAATGTATTTTTAAACCATTAAAAATATTATATGCTCCAATTAGTGTCAGATAAGGACATCCTCTGCTACACATGCAGCTGGAGTCATGGATCTCTCCAGGTGTTCTCTTCGACTGGCATCAGTGGGAGGCTCTTGGTCTTGTGAAGGCTCAATGTTCCAGCATAACGGAATCCTAGGGCAATGAGGTAGGTGTGGGTGGGTGGGTGGTGGAGCACCCTCATAGAATCAGGGATGAGGGGGATTGGATAGGTGGTTTGTGGAAAGGAAATTTGGAGCGGAATAATATTAGAAATGTAAATAAATAAAATAGCCAATAAAAATAAAATTAAAAATATATTGTAGGCTCAACATAAAGTATCTCATTAGCTAGGCAAGCAAGGCTATCCATTAAAGAGATTTGTAATCTGTAAAGTGCCTACATGGTATCCAGTTGTGATTCTTCTCTTGATCTCATTAGCTATTTTTTTCACTTTATCTGTAAAGTGTTTTTAATCCATGAATATGCTATATTCATTTAAGGGCATTTTCTTTTGCATTTGTTATATAATAACCTCCTTTGTAAATTTTCAAATAAATCTTTTTATGATTTACTTAGGTGCACTTGCTATTTACATACAACTATATAACACAATGCCTGTTATATCATGAAAAAATACACAAATACTTTTATATTACTCAACTTGAAATACAGAATTTTTAGAAGTTTTAAAATATAGTGTGTACGCTTTCTTAGTTGTCTCTTTATACACAATTGATATAAACACTATCCTAATTCTTACTCATTAGTCAGTACAATCAAATATAGTAACTAAGGGGGATAACATCAAAATTATGTAGTGTTACTGCATAAAACGTTTTAAACTCCAGATTGGGTTTATATTTCAGTTTCTATAAAAAGTCTTTGTTTGATACTGTGGGATCTTGGAGTGAATTAATTGCTGGCTGAAATTTAAAAGAAAATAAAAATTGGCTTCAATTTCATACCCATTCCAGTTTTGGTAGAATTTATTGTCTTCTGATAATTTTCACAAATTCAGTGAAGAAGGCACTTGGAAAACAATAATTTTATCTAAAAGCTCTAAATTTCATTGATTATCATAGCTGCCCTGTGAATATTGTTTTTCATTTAGCTAATTGTTTCTTTGCTTAACTTGATTTTATGATATCATACTTACAAATATTTACTTCAAGAAAAAGTTGTGCTAAGAAAATTATCTTAATATAAGTAGGTACATTTATCTTCCTTACCATTTCTATGGATTATTTTTTTTTGAAAATTCTGGATTTTTGTAATTTTTCAAATTAGTGCACTAAAATAATTTTATATAGGATAGAAAAAATGTGAATTTGAAAGAGAATGGGAGGTGTGTTGGTGGGTTTGGAGGAATACAAGGGAATGAGGGCGTTATATAATTATACTACAATTTCAAAAAATAAAATATATAGTAAAATGGAATCAAAAAGAAGAAAAACGAAAAACATCTATGAAGTTTTCACCATCTGGCAGGTGGAAATAAATTCTTTTGACAGTACATTATTCAATCTCATCTAGTTTGTAAGAAGTGTAAATGCTTCTGATTCTTGGGAGAAAGCAAGTGATAACCTCTGGTTTATTCCTGTCTATCACCAGCATGTCTATCTCTTGCTATGACTGACTTATGTGGATGTTCTGCCTGAAATAACAAATAACTCTGAGACTGTTATTGTCAGGAATTTGGAATTTCTGAAGAACAGCATCAATTGATATCTTCTCAAGCTTTCTGTAATTGAAGCTATAACATGAGCATTGTGCCTTCACATTTTCTTATTTGGCTACACACCCTCTTGGAAACATGCCATTTTTCCAAGAAGCAATATCCAGAGATATAACTGTTTTTATATAACACTTCTCCAACTTATTCATTAGGAATTTCTTTCCTACTAAAAATCTTATTATTAATATACTCTGAATTAGGTGACATGCCATACTCCTTCTTTTCTTTACTTTGGCGTCACCTGAAAGTTAACATGGTAATTGTTTTTCTCTTTTTGTTTTGATTAATTACTTAAGTAGGTCAGGCTATCCTGTATCTCACCATGTCCCTAAGATCATCTTGACCTCCTGATTCATCATCTCTAAGTGGTGAGATTAAAAACATAACGCATGGTGCAGCTTGAAGGAATTAAACTGAAGTAAAGATATAATTCTAACCCAGCAGCTTAAATACCTTCCCATTACAGAAGGAAGAATTGAAGATAAAAGATACAGGGCCAAGATGTGGGAGTGGGTGGGTAGGGGAGCAGGGCGGGGATGGGAGAGGGTATAGGGAACTTTTTGGATAACATTTGAAATGTAAATGAAGAAAATATCTAATTAAAATTGAAAAAAAAAATACAGTCCTAAACTCAGCATCTATGGCCAAAATAGCAACTAGTATTGTTTTACAAAATAAAAAGACTATATTTTCAAAATTATTAGATACCATCTGTGATACTGCATGAAAACTTACTTTTATAAAATATTTACTCTTTCTTGCCATGTCAATCCCTTCAAAGTTCAAGAAATCAATTTCCATATTATATTTAAGTTGATATGTGTAAAATACATAAATTATTAATGTAATAGAAAATCATTTCTCATAAAGTACAAAGTTCTCAAATCCAATTTATGTCCTTCCAGTCTGCATCTCTGCTGGGGCAGATAGGCATGTCTGCTTTTCTCGCCATCCTACAGTCTTCTGGACACCTAAGAAATCTGCTGCAGCCAGCACAATCAGTGAGACAACCTCCACATAAATGCACCAGCTAGGACCCCCAAGGAGACCAGCAAAGGAGTACCCCTCCCATCTGTATTATTGCTATGTTCCTTCCAGTCTGCACCTCTGTCAGTGTAAATCAGCAGTATCTGCCCTGCTTATCACTCTGAAGTCTGCAGGTCTCCCAAGAGATCTCCTGCAGCCAGGGAGACAAGTTTCCCTGGAGATTTGCTGCAGACATGTACATAGGAGGCAGGTTCCAGAAAGAGACAACCAGCACAGTTAACATCAGAGATAGCCAGATAGCAAGAGTCAAGTGCAAGAAGATCAGCAACAGAAGCCAATATATTTTGGCACCATTTGAATCCACATCTTTCACCACAGCCATTCCTGGATATGCCATCATACCAGAAAAGCATGACTCTGACCTAAAATTCCATATCATGAATATAATAGAGAAATTTTAAGGAGGATATAAATGTCTCACTTAAATATGTACTGGAAAACACAGCTGAACAGGTAAAGAAACTGAACAAAGCAGTCTAAGTCCTAAACATTGGGGTAGAAACAATAAAGAAATCACAAATAGAGGAATCATCACAAATAGATGATATTCACAGTGGTCAAAGAAAATACAAAGTATAAAAAGCTCAACCTCAAACATCCAGGATACCCAAGATACAATGAAAGACCAAACTTAAGAATAATAGGAATTGAAGAAAGCAAAAATTTCCTTAAAGGACCAGAAAACATGTTCAGCAAAATCATAGAAGAAAACCTCCTTGAACTAAAGAGATAGCCACAAATGTACAAGGAGCCTACAGAACACCATGTAAATAGTACCAGAAAAGAAAATACTCCATGCACATAATAAGCAAAACATTAAATGCACAGAACAAAGAAAGAATTTTAAAAGTGTTAACGTAAAACTGTCAAATAACATATAATGTCAGATCTATCAGAATATTCCCCACTTTTCATAAGAGATTCTAAAAGCCAGAAGATCCTGAACAGATATCATGCAGAGCATAAGAGAACACAAATGCTATAATCTAATAAAAAAAAGAAAAGTAAAAAAGAAAAGAGAGAAAGAGAGAGAGAGAGAGAGAGAGAGAGAGAACACAAATGCCAGCCCAGGTTACTACATCCACCAAATTGTCAATCATAATAAATGAAGAAAATAATATATCACATGATAAAACTAAATTTAAACATTATCTACCTACCACTCCAGCCCTAAAGAGAAATCTAGAAGGAAAACTCCACACAAAGAGGCTAACTACATCAAAGAAAAAAAAAACAAGAAAATAAACATCTCTTAACAAACCTCAAAGGAGAGAATCACACACATAATACTACCTCCAACAACAAACATAACAGGAGATAACAATCACCCGTCTTTAAGATCTTTCAACATCAGTAGATTCAGTTCCCCAATAAAAAGATGCAAGCTAACAGGCCATATATGCAAGCAGGGCATGACATTTTGCTGCATACAAGAATTATTCCTCAGTGAAAAAGATAGATACTACCTCAGACTAAAAGGCTGGAAAAAAAGTTGTTCAAACAAATGGTCCCAAGAAACAAACTGCAGTAGCCATTCTAATATCAAATAAATATCCATTCAACCAAAAATTATCAAAAGAGATTGAAAAGGACACTTCATACACATCAAAGGAAAAATCCACCAGGAGGAAGTCTCAATTCTGAAAATCTATGTCCCAAGTGCAAGGGCAACCACATTCATAAAAGAAACTTTACTAAAGCTCAAAGCACAGAATTGAACCACACACAATAATGTGAGGAGATGTCAGCACTCAGCCCTTACCAATAGACAGGCCTCTGAAACAGAACCTAAACAGAAACACAGCGAAATTAAGAGAAGTTAGGAATTAAAAGAATTTAACAGATATATACAGAACATTTCAGCCCCAAACAAAAGTATATGTGGGGAATTACAGGCTGGTCTCAAGTTGAACTGAGGTCTGAGCCCCGATGGTTATAATTTACCTACATGACATGATAAGCGTTCCCTCATGCTCCTGGAACTCTGGCCCCTGCCTAAGGTACCACCTCCTGCAGCCCCCACAAGAGAAGCATGGTCAGTAGTCACATAAGCAATGACCCAAGCTTCTGACCTTCAGCTAAACTCCTTCCCAGTTACCTAGCAACAGTGAAGACCATAAAAGGGGGTGTTCAGACCACACTTCACTCTCACTCCTTTGTCCTCTTACCTCTCACTTCTCTCACTTCTCTCTCCTCTTCCCCTTTCTCTTTGTGCTCTCCTCCTCTCCTCTCCTCTCCTCTCCTCTCTCCTCCTCCTCCTCCTCCTCCTCCTCTTCTTCTTCTTCTTCTTCTTCTTCTTCTTCTTCTTCTTCTTCTTCTTCTTCTTCTTCTTCTTCTTCTTCTTCCTCTCTCTCTCTCTCTCTCTCTCTCTCTCTCTCTCTCTCTTCTCTCTTTCCCCCTGGATTTCTAGCATTTCTATAATAAAGCTCTTAAACCACAGAGTGTCTCTGCTCCATCAAGGCCCACTGTGCACTCTGGTCAGTGTTGGGAATTTCTTCCCTATTCCCTCTCTCCTACAACCCTGGTGGCTTTAGCAAAGTAGCTCTGATGATATAATTAGTTACAAAAGCCCTCCACAGATATAAGATAGAAATAATCCCATGAATGACCGTGGACTAAGGCTAGATTTTAATAACTATAAAAACAACAAAAAGTTCACATACTCATGGAAACAGATCAAATCTGTCATCAATGATAACTTTGTCAGGGAAAAAAATAAATTAAAAACTTTCTAGAATTCAATGAAATAAAAGGCATAGTGTATCCAAATTAATGAGACACAATGAAAACAATGTTAAAATGAAATTTCCATAGCACTAAGTGCCCTCATAAAGAAATCAGAGAGATCCTACACTAGCAACATAGCAGAATACCTGAAGCTCTAGAACAGAAAGAAGCAAACACACCCATGGGGAGTAGATGGCAGGAAACAATCATTTTCAGGGTGGAAGTCAACCAATTAGAAACAAAGAGAACTGTACAAAGAATGAACAAACACAAAAGCTGTTTCTCCAAGAAAATCAATAGGATATGTAAACCCTTAGTCAAAAGAACATGGTGACAGTATCCAAATTAACAAAATCGGAAATGAAAATAGAGATGTAACAACAGAAACTGAAGAAAAGAAAGAAAGAAAGAAAGGAAGAAAGAAAGAAAGAAAGAAAGAAAGAAAGAAAGAAAGAAAGAAAGAAAGAAAGAAAGAGCCTTCTGGATTTCATCTTGTCCTGAGCTGATCCTCTGCCACAGAGCTCCATACACATATAGCACCTGGAGAAAGCCTAAAAGCCTGTGAACACAGGTAAAACCACCACTGCTGTTCAGAGTGACCCACCTGGAACCCTGAGGACACAGAAACCAAGGAGCAGCCTGAGACAGGAGCCTTCTAGGTCCTATCTGACCCAGAGCTGATTCTCTGCCACAGGGCTCCATTCCTAAATAGCACCAGGAGAAAGCTAGCTTCCCATGAGTGCCAACAAGCCTGAGAGCACAAGCAAGACCACCACTTCTACTCAGAGGGACCTGCCTGGAGTCATCAAGACACAGGAACCCAGGAGTGGCCTGGAACAGGAGCCTTCCAGTTTGTGTGTGCACAGAGCAGATCCTGTGCCATAGCACTACATTCACAAATACCACCAGGAGAGAGCTGGTCTCCCAAGACAGCTAACAAACCTGCAAGCACATGTAAGACCACCAGTTTTGTTAAAATTCCTGGACTTAGAGGGAAACTCCCAGAGCCTTCAGGACACAGGAACAGGTGGTAACAGGATCCTTCTTGTTTCTGTCTACACACCAGAGCTGGCCCTGTACCACAGCTCTTCATACACAAATTTCTCCCAAAGAGAACTGGTCTCCC
The DNA here is from genome assembly GCA_902729485.2 of Mus minutoides. Taxonomy (NCBI): domain Eukaryota; kingdom Metazoa; phylum Chordata; class Mammalia; order Rodentia; family Muridae; genus Mus; species Mus minutoides. Next base: position 29,088 of record LR752099.1, on the reverse strand, counting down.
AGGAGTACTGACACAGAGCCCTCCAGGAGGGAAAAGCCACAGTCAGAATCAGCAAGACCAGCTAACACCAGAGATAACCAGATGATAAAAGGCAAGGACAAGAACATAAGCAACAGAAACTAAGGCTATTCGGCATTATCAGAACCTAGTTCTCCAACCACAGTGAGCGCTGAATACCACAACACACCAGAAAAGGAAGATTCTTATTTAAAATCACATTTCATGATAATGATAGAGGACATTAAGAAAGATATAAATAACTCCCTTAAAGAAATACAAGATGACATAGGTAAACAGATAGAAGCACTTAAGGAGGAAACAGAAAAATCCCTTAAAGAATAACAGGAAAACACATCCAAACAGGTTACTGAATTGAACAAAACCATCCAAAAAATGGAAATAGAAACAATAATAAAAGAAAGAAAGAAAGAAAAAAACACAAGCGGAGACATCCTTGGAAATAGAAAACCTAGAAAAGAGATCAGGAGTCATAGATGCAAGCATCATAAGCAGTATACAAGAGAAAGAAAAGAGAATCTCGGGTGCAGAAGATACCATAAGAAACATTGACACAACAGTCAAAGAAAATGCAAATTTTAAAAAACTCATAACCCAAAACATCCAAGAAATTCAGGACACAATGAGAAGACAAAACCTAAGGATAATAGGTATAGAAGAGAGTGAAGATTCCCAATTCAGAGACCCATTAAATATCTTCAACAAAATTATAGAAGAAAAGTCCCTAACATAAAGAAAGTGATTCCCATAAATATACAAGAAGGCTCCAAAAATCCTAATAGATTGGACCAGAAAAGAAATTACTCTCATCAAATAATACTCAAGACACTTAATGCACAAAACAAAGACAGGATATTAAAAGTAGTAAGAGAAAAAAAGGTCAAGTAACATAAATGCAAACCTGTCAGAATTACACTAGATTTCTCACCAAAGACTAAGAAAGCCAGAAGATCCTGGACAGATGTTATACAGACCCTAGAGAACACAAATAGTAGCTCAGGGCACTCTACTTGGCAAAATTCTCAATTACCATAGATGGAAAACCAAGATATTCTATATCAAAACCAAATATACACAATATCTTTCCACTAATCCAGCCAAACAAAGGATAATAGATACAAAACTCCAACACAAGGAGGGAAACTATACCCTAGAGAAAGCAAGAAAGTAATCTTCTTTCAACAAATCCAAAAGAAGATAGCCACATAAACATAAAAATAACATCGAAAATAACAGGAAGTAACAATCACTATTCCTTAATATCTCTTAACTTAAATGGACCTAATTCATCAATAAAATGACATAGACTAACAGACTGGATTCATAAACAGGACCCAACATTTTGGTGCATACAGGAAATGCAGCTCAGTGTCAAAGACAAATATTACCTCAGAGTAAAGGGCTGAAAACTTTTTTTTAAGCAAATGGTCCCAAGAAATAAGTTGGAGTACCCATTCTAATATCAAGTAAAGTTGACTTTCAACTAAAAAGTTATCAGAAAAGATAAGGACTTCATACTCATCAAAGGAAAAATCTACCAAGAAGAACTCTCAATTCTGAACATCTGTGCTCCAAATACAAGGGTACCCATTTCATAAAAGAAACTTCACTAAAGTTCAAAGCACACATTGCACCTCACAAAATAATAGTGGGAGACTTCAACACCCAACCCTCATCAATGGACAGATAATGGAAACATAAATAAAACAGAGAAACAGTGAAACTAACAGAAGTTATGGACCAAATGGATTTAACAGATATCTATAGAACATTTCATCCTAAAGCAAAAGAATATACCTTCTTCTCAGAAACTCATGGTGCCTTCTCGAAAATTGACCATATAATTGGTCACAAATCACACTTCAATATATATAAGAAGATTGAAATAATCTCATGCCTCCAAACAGATCACTATGGATCAACCTTAGCTGGTCTTCAATAGCAACAAAAACAACAGAAAGCCAACATACATATGGAAGATGAACAATGCTCTGCTCAATAATAACTTGATCAAAAAAAAAATAAAGAAATTGAAGACTATTTAGAATTGAATAAAAATGAAGGTACATCATACCAAAACCTATCGAACACAATGAAAGCAGTGCTAAGAGGAAAACTGACATCTCTGAGTGCCTCCAAAAGGAAACTAGAGAGGGAATACACTAGCAGATTAATAACACACCTGGAAGCTCAAGAAGTAAAAGAAGCAAATACACCCAAGAAGAGTAGATGTCAAGAAATAATCAAACTCAGAACTGAAATCAACCAAATAAAAACAAAAAGAACCACACAAAGAATCAACAAAAACAGGAGCTGGTTGTTTCATAAAATCAACAAGATAGATAAAGCCTTAGGCAAACAAACCAGAGGCCACAAAGACAGTATCCAAATCAACAAAACCAGAAGTGAAAGGGGAGACATAACAACAGAAACTGCGGAAATTAAAAAAAAAAAAAAAAATCGTCAGATCCTACTACAAAAGACTGTACTCAACACAACTGGAAAATGAGGAAGAAATGGACAATTTTCTAGACAGATTAAAGAGAAAAAGTTAAATCAGGATCAGATAAAAAATCCAAACTGTCCCATAACCCCTAAAAAAAAAGAAGCAGTCATTAAGTCTCCCAACAAAGCAAAGCCCAAGATCATATGGGTTTAGTGCAGAATTCTATCAGACCTTCAAAGAAGACCTAATGCCAATATTCTTCAAACTGTTCCACAAAACAGAAACAAAGGAACACTACCCAATTTGTTTTATGAAACCACAGTTACTCTGATACCAAAACTCAGAAAGACCCAACAAAGAAAGAGAACTTCAGACCAAATTTCCTTATGAATATTGATGCAAAAATACTCAAAAAATTCTTATGAACTAAATCCAAAAACACATCAAAGTGATTACTCACCATGATCAAGTAGGATCCATCCCAGGGATTCAGGGATGGTTCAATATATGGAAATCCATCAATGTAATCCACTACATAAAAATTTTCAAAGAGAAAAAAAAAAACAAACAAAAACAAAAAACACATGATCATTTAATTAGATGCCAAAAAATTATTTGACAAATTTCAACATTCTGTCATGTTAAAAGTCTTGAAAAGATCAGGAATTTAAGGCACATACCTATATATATAGTAAAAGCAATATATAGCAAACCAGTAGCCCACTTCAAACTAAATGGAGAGAAACTTGAAGCAATCCCACTAAAATCAGGGACTAGACAAGGCTGCCCCCTCTCCCCATTTTTTTAATATACTACTTGAAGTTCTAGCTAGATCAATTAGACAACAAAAGGAGGTCAAAGGGATACAAACTGGAAAGGAAGAAGTCAAACTATCACTATTTTCAGATGATATGATAGTATACTTAAGCAACCCCAGAAACTCCACCAGAGAAAACCTACAGCTGATAAACAACTTCAGCAAAGTGGTCAGATATAAAATTAACTCAAACTAATCAGTAGCCTTACTATACTGAAAGGATAAACAGGCTGAGAAAGAAATTAGAGCTACAACAACCTTCAAAATAGCCACAAAAATTATAAACTTGTTGGGAACAAAAAAAGGGGGGTCCCTGAGGAAGAGGGGGAAGGGGAAAGGCCCACACCCCACCAGAGTTCCACCTATTCTCTGGTCAGTCAGATGTGGGAGGGAATCCCACTATTCAGGGAGTGGCCAAGGCACAGCCCTACCTGGGATTCCTGGAGCTACCTTGCTAAAGCCCCAGGGTTATAGGAGAGAGGGATGAAGGAAGAGGTTCCCAACACTGATGAGAGTGCAGCAGATCTGGATAAGCAGAGACTCTCTATGGTTTTAGAGCTTTATTATAGAAATTCAGGGGGAAAGAGAGAAGATAGAAAAGAGAGATAAGAAAGAGATAGAAGGCTAGAGAGAATGAGAATAAGAGGAGAGAGGAGAAAGGAGAGAGGAGAGGAGAGGAGAGGAGAGGAGAGGTTAAAGAGAGGGGAGAGAGGGGGCAAGAGTGACAGGTAAGAAGTAAGAGAGACAAGTAAGAGCATAAGAGAGTGAGGTGGGGCTGTACAGACCTTTTTATGGTCTTCACTATTGCTAGGTAACTGGGGAGGAGTTTAGCATGAAGGTCAGAAGCTTGGGCCATTGTCTACGTGACTACTGACCATGCTTCTCTTGTGGGGGCTGTGG
>LR752099.1:3996-20024 GCA_902729485.2 Mus minutoides | reverse complement strand
AAAAAAAAAAAAAAAAAAAAAAAGCTAATAGAAACACTATTTCATAAAATAGAAATAGAAAGATTACTTCTTAATTCATTCTATGAGGCCACTGTTACTCTGATACTTAAATTACACAAAGACCCAACAAAAAAGAGGACTTCAGACCAGTTTTGCTTAGAAATACCGCTGCCAAACTACTCAAGAAAATTCTCAAAAGCCCAATACAAGAACACAATCAAACCACCATTTACCAAAATCAAATAGGCTTCATACAAGGATGCAAGGTTGGTTCAATATACAAAAATCCACCAACATAATCCACTATATAAACAAACTGAAAGAAAAACAATCACATTATGATCTCATTATGTACTGAAAATGCATTTGACTAAATATAACACCCCTTCATGTTAAAATTATTGGGGAGATCAGGAATCCAAGGCCCATACCTAAACATAATGAAAGCAATATACAGCAGACCAATACCAAATATCAAAATAAATGGAGAGATACGTGAAACAATCCCAATAAAATCTTGAAAAGACTAGGCTTTCCAATCTCTTGGGATCTATTCAATATAGTGTTGAATGTTCTAAGTAGAACAGTAAGACAACAAAAGGAGATCAGGGGTATACAAATTGGCAAGGGAGAAGTCAATGTATCACTATTTTTAGATGATATGAAAGCATATGTAAGTGACCCAAATATTCTCTGAGAGAACTTCTACAGCTAGTAAACAACTGCAGCAAAATGGGTAGATATAAAACTAACTCAACAATATGAACTAAACAGTACCCCACAGAACTGTGTCTCTAGTTGCATATGTAGCAGAGCATGGCCTAGTCAGCCATCAATGGGAGAAGAGGGCCTTGGGCTTGTGAAGATCATATACCCCAGAACAGGAGAATGCTGGGGCCAGGAAGCAGGAGTGGATGGGTTGGGGAGCAGGGTGGGGGGAGGATATAGAGGACTTTCGGGATAACATTTGAAATGTAAATGAAGAAAATATCTAATAAAAATGGAAAAAAAGAAGAGGAAAAAAAAAGAAAATATCCAATAAAAAATGCCTTTAAAAAAAATAAAACTAACTTGAACAAGTAAGCAGCCTTCTTTAATGATAATGGTAAATGGGCTGAGAAAGAAATAGGGAAAAACATTATTCACAATAGTCACAAATACTATAATATATCTTGGTATACCTCTAACCAAACAAGTGAAAGATCTGTATGATAAGAACGTCAAATCTCTACAAAAGAAAGAAAGAAGGAAGGAAGGAAGGAAGGAAGGAAGGAAGGAAGGAAGGAAAGAAAAAGAAAGAAAGAAAGAAAGAAAGAAAGAAAGAAAGAAAGAAAGAAAGGAAGGAAGGAAGGAAGGAAGGAAGGAAGGAAGGAAGGAAGAAAGGAAGAAAGAAAGAAAGAGGAAATTTAAGAAGATTACAAATTATGGAAAGATCTCCCATGCTCATGTATTGCTATGATTGACATAGTAAAAATAGCTATTCTAACAAAAGCAATATACAGATTCAATGCAATCCTCATCAAAATTCCAACACAACTCTTCACAGGCATGAAAAGAGCAAATCTCAATTTCATATGGAGAAACAAATACCCAAGGTATTAAAAACAATTTGCAAAAATAAAATAACTTCTATTGAAGTCAGCATCCCTGACCTCAAGGTGTACTACAGAGCAATAGTGATAAAAAAAAAATGCCTGGTATAAGTATAGAGATTAGAAGTGAGGACAGTGTTGAAGACCCAGAAACAAACCCTACATACTATGGACACTTGATCTTTGACAAAGAAGCCAAAAGCATACATGGAAAAAAAAAAAAGACATCGTCAATAAATGGTGCTGGTCTAACTGGCAGTCTGTATGTAGAAAAAAGAAAATAGATCCATATTTATCATCTTGCATGAAGCTCAAATTCCAGTGGATCAAGGACCTCAACATACAACTAGATATACTGATGAGAAAATAAGAGAAAGTGGCAAACAGACAGAGGGTATTTCCTGAACAGAAATCAAAAGGGTCAATTGATAATAGGACCCTATGAAACTAAAAAGCTTCCATAAGGCAAGAGACACAGTCAATAGGATAAATCAGCAACCTAATGATTGTGAAAAATATCTTCACTAACCCCACATCTGATAGGGGTCTAATATACAAAATATACCAAGAACTGAAGAAGAACCCCCCAAACCAAATAACCCAATTAAAAATGGGGTATAGAGCTAAACAGAGAATTTACAACAGAACAATCTCAAATGGCCAAAATGCACTTAAATGAATGTTCGAAGTCTACAGTGATCAGGGAAATGCAAATCAAAATGATCCTGAGCTTCCACTGTAAACCAATCAGAATGGCTAAGATCAAATCCTCAGGAGAAAGCACCTGTTGCCGAGGATGTGGAGAAAGAGGAACACTTCTCCATTGCTGGTGGGATTGCAACCGGTACAACCACTTGGGAATCAATCTGGAGATTGGGCATTCATTAGAAAATTGGAAATAGATCTACTTGAAGACCCAGCTATACCAGTCCTGGGCATATAACCAAAAGATGTTCTACCATGCCATAAGGGCAAGTGCACCATTATGTTCATAGCAGCCTTATTTGTGATAGCCAAAAGCTGAAAACAACCAAGATGTCCCAAAATGGAAGAATAGATACAGAAACTGTAGCTCATTTACACAGTGGAATACTATTTAGCTATTAAGAATCAGGACATTTAATTTGGCAGGCAAAATGATGGAATTAGAAAATATCATCTGGGTGAGGTAACACAGACCCAAATGTACATGAACCATATGTACTCACCCACAGTCCTTAAGAAGTTTAAGGAAAGGCCCAGGTGAGGATGCTATAATCACAGTTAGAATGGAGAAGAAAATAATTACGTAAAGCAATGCAAGGGAGGAAAATGTGTAGGAGAGGGAAGAGGGAGTGGACATGAGGAACAGCATCAAGTTGGTTGGGGATTGGAGAGAAGCCCAAAGGGCCAGCAGAATAAATGGAAATATGCAGCTTCAGGGGGAATAGAGTTTGGGGGTACTCTAGAGAGTACCAGAGACCTGAGAAGTGCAAGACTCTCAGGAATCAAAGGGGCTACTTCAGCTGAAATGCCCATTAGGGAGGAGAGATAACTTGAAGAGGCCATTTCCAGTAGACAGACAGAGCCTTAAATGTAGGGATGGGATTTCAAACCCATAGTCAAAATTTCTGACCCAGAATTGCTACTCTCTGCAGGACAAAATGCAGGGACAAAAGGGCAGAAGAGACTGAAGGAGGCAGTCTAGTGACAAGCCCAACTTGAGATACATCTCATTGAGGAGAAGAGGTACCAAGGCCTGACACTATTATTGATGTGCTTACAAACATGAGTCTAGCATGGCTGATCTATGAAAGGCCCAACCAATAGTTGACTGAGGCAGAAGCAGAAATGTATACCCAACCATTGGACTGAAGTCACAGACCCTTATGATTGAATTAGAGGAAGGACTGAAGAAGCTGTAGGGCCAACTGATGCCATAGGTTAGGTACAATGGGGGCATGGACACCATACATAATCTCAAAGGGGGTTAATCCCATCAAGTAATGGGAGTGTTCCTCACCCGATATAGGACTAAGGGAAGGAGCATCACCCAGTCTCTGCTAGTCTCCATGGATAATATGGTCAAGGTCTCTTTTAATGTTCTATTTATCCTTGTCCTGAACTTTGGAATTAGTATGTACAACGCAATTTTTGATCTGCTCCAATAAATCTTGTTACATCCTGGCTTATCTTGTACACAAATGCTAGTCTTTTGTCTGACCCTATCATATAAGGGAATCCATACCTGAATAGGATATCTTCTAGAAACTTCTTAGCCACTACTTTTCAGTCTCGGTCTTTGTTGGAAACATTTCCATCCATCTAGAGAAGGTGTCCACAAACACCAGTAAGTACTTGTACCAGTATTTTTCTGGTTTGATTTCTGTAAAATCAACTTGTCATTAGACCCCCGGCCTCTTACCTCACAATCGAGAGCCTAGGTGTTTGGCAGTGTTGTGAGTGTTGGTTAATTGGCAAGTTCTGCAGCATATCACTATACTCTAGATAATATTCTGTATATCTCTGAAAGTCATCTTAGATTGTCTCAGAACCTAGGCCATCCATCTCACTCCCATGTGAGTAACACTATGGATTTTCCTGAGGATAGATCTTGCCAGGGAGGTGGGCAATATTAACTTACCTTTAGCCATTTGCTACCAGCCCTCTGAACATTGGCTCATGGGTTGATTCTTCCCCAGCTAGATCTCTTCTTCTGTATAGTCTGGACAGGTTGGGATTGGGCAGCTCTGGTAGGGTCATAGCCAACATGAGGCAGTTGTTTCTTCCAGGGCTATCTCTTTGGCAGCTTTGACAGCTCAGTTGTAACCTCTAGGCACTACCGTTGTTCCTTTTTAATTGCCTGGACAATGTATGATTGTCACCTTTCTTTGATTCTATGATTGCAACCAGAGGGCTTCAGGAATTGTAGAATTTCATCTTGGTTTTTGATAGTTTTTTAGCCCCCCCCCCTCTCTTTGTAAATGGCCCTATGTACCTGAGCAGTTGCAAATGTATGTCAGCTGTCCATGTAGATGTTAACAGCCGGTCCTTTCTCCATGATGAGGGCCTGGTTTAGTACTATCAGTTCAGCCCTTTAAGCTGAAGTGCCTGGGTAGAAAGACTGAGCAGAAATTACCTCTGTTTCTGTGGTTATCACTGCTCCTGCTTTCCTCTGACTCTCTCGAATACTGCTTCTGCCAGTGAACCAAGTCTGCTCTGCCCTTGGTAGAGGGGCATCCTTTAGGTCAGGTCGATTACTGTTAACTTGGGCCAAGTTTATGCTGGTTTAAATCCGTATCAAGGAGAAGGGTCACCGGGTTCCAGAAAACAGGTAGCTGGAAAGAAACTCTGCCAGGGTTAATTAGTAAAGTCTGATGATGAGTCACTGGTTAGGTGGTTGTTTGAGTAACCCTTCGATTGCATGGAGGGGGGCGGGTAGTCATATCTAAATTTTGTCCCAAAGTCAATTTATCTGCACCTTTAATCAGTGGTGCCTTATCCACAATGATACACAGACAAGGTGGCCATCCTGCTGTCACTGGGTCTAATTTTTTTTTTTTAACAAATAAGCCCACAGGTTATTTTTACAAATAACCCCAGAGTTTGAGTCAGTACCCCTTTGGCTATTTCTTCATGTTTGTAGACATACAAGTGAAATGGCTTAATGGCTTAGTAGTGTCCGATAGCCCCAAAGCAGGAGCTGATAGCAGGTGGGAAAGTGCAAAGGCAGGTTTCCTGTGTCTCTTCAGGAGCACCTGCCTCAGTATTTGTCAGGCTCTGGCAGAGCCTCTCAGGAGACAGCTGTATCAGGCTCCTGTTAGCATTCACTTCTTGGCATCCACAATAGTTCTGCATTTGGTGATTGTATATGGCATAGATTGATTATAACAAAATTTAAAGTAGAATGGAAATTTTTGTTAATGACCTAATCTTTCATACACAGAGACTGCTACGCTCCCATTGACTATCCCTAACTCCCTTTTTTATTTTATTTTGAGATCAATTGTAAATTGCTCATACAGCCCTTGAACTTAACACAGAAAGGCCTTAAATATGTTACCTCTCTACCTTAATTATAGAGTTGATGGCTATCACAAATCTGCCTTAACAGGACTGGATACCATAGCTATTTCTAATAAATAAAATATTTATTTTAGGGTATTATGAATGTTAGATTTCTACTTGCTCAAATAACATTTTTCATCATGAATACATGTTAAAACACAAAAAGGGAAGACATTTTTCCCCAACAATCATTTTTAAAAGTTATAAATTAAATTTTAATACATGTACAGGAAAAGCTAAATATAACTTGATATTAATTTATATCAATAAGAAAAACCAGGAAATTGTAGCAATTATTTTTAAAATAACAAGGCAAATAGTTTGATTATTGCATTTCATATGCATGCATTGAAGTACATATCATATCTCAGGAATATATACAATTATTACATTTCAATTAAATTTGATTTCAATTATAATTTCATGTTTAAGGCATATTTGGAAATTGTACATCAGCCACAGGATACTTGTGGAGGTACAAAGCCAGCTTGGATTTAAGTCTTTCTATCTGATTTTCAGTAGGTTCTGGGAATCAGACTTAGGTCATTAGGATTTCATGACAAGAGCTTTGCCCACTCAGCTATCTTACACAGGCTACACTAACAATATTTTTAAAAGAACATAAACTACTCTGGTTGTGTGAACTTATGTCCAGATATAAAAATAGAGAAACATTCTTCATCAAGGACAATATTTTAATAATTTCATATTAAGCAATGTATTTTTTGTTTGTTATTATGATCAGAAAGCAATGTATATTATTGTTTGTTATTATGATCAGAAAGACATTATGAGTAAATTCTAGTTTTAACTGGAACTATAAACTTCATAGTTTACCAAAGAAGTTACAATAACCTTGACAATCCTATGTATATTTGGTATTTGGATCTTCACAAATCTTCCAGTCAACTTAATTGCAGAAACTTCAATATATATAATGTTACCAGTAATTAGGGCAAATCTTTCAGAATTATTAGTTTATATTCATCAACTAGGAAAAAATGAGTCTGAACATAATAAATGCTGATAAAAACAAATTTCTTGCATTTATTTTTATGCTGCTATTGGTTTTTTCAAGTTTTTATCTTAAAATCTTTTCTATAATTTTCTTAGAATCTAACATTGAGACAACAATTTTTACAAGGGAATCAAAACAAATTCAGGTGTTGTTACATACCCTAGACAACCATGACTAGTAATCTTGGAAAGCGTGGGACATTAAATATAGACAAAATACATGATCTACAGTGTAAACAGACATGATATGACAGTTTCAAGGTAAGGATGGAGATCTGGAAGGGATTTTCCCTCATAGCCACTAGAAGGAGGAGATGTGATGTCAAATATTGGCAAATTTTTATGTTGCTCTTCCTATGTACTTTGTTCTGCTTTGTTATAGCAACCAGGCAAAAGCGAATGTCATTTACCACTCAACTTTTGTGGAAAATTTCATTAATGAGGTAATTTAAAATAGTTCACTTCAATTAAAGATAAAAAGGAGTTGTTGACAATTGAGTACATTTTACTATTTGTCTTATGTATTGAGATAATGTGTTGCAATTTCACATTCAATGTTTTCAAGCTCAGAAGGAATATTAGCTTAATTATCATTAGGGGTATATAGCTCCATCACACCTATGCTCCCCTTTATGGAAGGAGTCTCCTCTTTTTTTTTTTTTTATTTCAAGTTAACTCATTTCTCTGGCCTATGGATTTAGGCAGGACAGTGGATTTGTAGCTCTCTCTGCTTCTCTGCTGCTGCGACTATTAAGACAGGAGACAAAATTCTCTTTCCAGATTATTCTATTAATAGCCTGTGGGGAATTGCAGGCTGGTCTGAGGTCTGAACCCCAATTGTCATAATACACCTACATGACATGGTAGGCGTTCCCTCATGCTCCTGAAACTCTTGTCCCTGCCTAAGTTACCACCTTCCACAGCCCCCACAAAAGAAGCATGGTCAGTAGTCACATAGACAATGGCCCAAGCTTCTGATCTTCAGGCTAAACTCCTCCACAGTTACCTAGCAACAGTGAAGACCATAAAAGGGGCTGTTAGGCCCCCACATTCCTCTATTACTTCTCACTCTCTTATGCTCTTACTTCTTACCCTTCACTCTCTCCTCTCTCTTTGTCTTCCTTCTGACTCCTTTGTTCTCTTACCTCTTACTTCTCTCATGTCTCTATCCTCTTCCCTTTCTCTTTGTCTTCTCTCCTCTCTTCTCTCTCTTTGTCTTCTCCTCTCCTCTCTCCCTCTTAACTCTTTCTCTCTAGTCTTTTCTCTCTCTCTCTCTCTCTCTCTCTCTCTCTCTCTCTCTCTGTCTCCCCCTCCTGTCTCTTTCTCTCTTTACTCCTGCATTTCTATAATAAAGCTCTTAAACCATAGAGAGTTTCGGCTCCATCAAGATCTACTGTGCTGTGCACTCTGGTCAATGTTCGGAACCTCTTCCCTCCTCCCTCTTTCCTATAACTCAGGGTTGCAGGGTGTGGCCCAAGGGCCCCCAGGTCAGGGGCTTCCCCTTATCCACCACTGCCGAGTGGGTCAGAGGCTTAGATGTCCAACCAGGGCTGAGTGGAAAGCATGTGCCAGCCACCTCACGCCTGAGTCCACTTGCCCAAAGCACAGGAACTCTGGTTGGATGTTGGGCCCCTTTTCCCTTCCCCCTCTTCCCCAGGGCTTCCCCTGGGCCCCCCTTTATTTAGTTGTCAACAATAGCAGAAGCTTTATTTTTGTTTAAGTTCTTCTAATGGTTGTCCCTAATAAGTGTACTTAACAATATTCCACTTCCATCGGTCAGATTTCAGAGGATTGTTGTTTTCCATTGACTTGTGATGTTTATAATTTGAGCCAGGAATTTTAATGATATATAATAATACATGAAGAGAACATGAAATCATCATAAATTTAGTTACTTTCTAATTTGCTGTTATAAAGTACCAGATCAAAAGATAATTTAAGGAAGACAGAATTTACTTTGTCTATGCCAGAGAAATAAGAGTTCATCAAAATGAGCAGAGACATGACAGCAATGTGCAGAAGTGGAAACATGAGCAAAAATTGAAAAGATCACAACTTTATCCAAAGACAATCAGGTAGCAGAGTGGTGTGAGTGGAGGCTTTACATGTGAGTGGACGCTTTAAACTCTGAAAGTATACTCCTAAAGTCATGGCACCTCAGGAAACTCTCATCTTCCATTAACCTGTCCTAAATCTACTCCAACTGGGAAACATGTGTTAGGATGCCTAAGCATATGAAGGAACATTCCTTATTCAAATTACCATATAGACAAAAAAAATTCCAGCTGAATATGAAGGATTTGTTTCTCAAAGAATCATCTACTACTCTAATAAAAATTACAAATTATGAATGTTTCTTTTGTGAAAAATATCCATCACATATATGCATATATCATATTTATTTTAAATTTTGTATACTTTACCTATTAACTATCTATCTATCATCTATCTATCTATCTATCTATCTATCTATCTATCTATCTATCACAGAGTAGGTGGATACTGTGGAATTAAAATATTAAAAATCACTTAACTTTTACTCTACTCCAATTCTATTAGAGAGTGCAGAATTAATATATACACATCCCTATAAAACCATGCAAATGATTCTAATGTTAGATATATGCATTTTTTTGGGAACAAAAAAGGGGCCCTGGGGGAAGAGGGGGGAGGAAAAAAACCGACACCCCACCAGAGTTTTACCTATTCTCTGGTCTGTCAGGCATGGGAGAGCTGCCATACACTTTCCACTCAGCACTGGGTGGGCATTCAAGCCTCTGACCCACTCTTCAGGGGGTGGCCAAGGGGCAGCCCTACTTGGGAACCCCAGAGCTACTTTGCTAAAGCCACCAGGGTTATAGGAGAAAGGGATGAGGGAAGAGAGGTTCCCAACACCTGTGAGAGTGAGTGCAGCAGATCTTGACTGGAACACAGGAAGGACTTCTAATAGGAGATTAGAAATGGCTCATTAGGAGAAAGACTGTCCCACCCTCCAAGTGCATTGGGCATTAATGAGCAGAAACATTCTATGGTTTTAGAGCTTTATTATAGAAAGGTAGGGAGAAAAAGAGAAGGTAAAAAGAGAGAGACAGAGAGAGAAGGCTAGAGAGAAAGAGAGAAGAGAGAGGAGAGAGAGAGAGAAGGCTAGAGAGAAAGAGAGAGGAGAAGAGAAGAGAAGACAAAGAGAGAGGAGAGAGGGGTGAGAGTGAGGTATAAGAAGCATTAGAGACAAGAGAGGCAAGTAAGAGGTAAGAGAGCAAGGTGGGGCTGAACAACTTTTTTTAATGGTCTCTTTACTGTTGCTAGGTAACTGGGGAGAAATTTAGCCTGAAGGTCAGAAGCTTGGGCCATTGTCTATGTGACTACTGACCATGCTTCTCTTGTGGGGGCTGTGGGGGTGGTAACTTAGGCAGGGGCCAGAGTTCTAGGAGCATAAGGGAACACCTACCATGTCATGAAGGTGAATTATGACTTCTGGGTCCAGACCTCAGCTCAACAGGAGACCAGCCTGTCTGTGCATAACTCTATGCCCCACACACTTCTGCAGTTTTCACAGTATTTTAGTTATTCAAAAGTGATATGTAATTATGATTTTACATGCATTTTGTGTTGTATAATTACCATATTAAAGCAACATCAGACTATTCTTGTCTTAGTTGTAAGATCTTAAATGTGAAATCTGCAGAATTGTTTGTTTTATGTCATTTCATGCTATGACAAACATATTAGAATGATCTTCTTTCTTCCACAATCTCCTCAGACTATTATTTATTTTCAGTTTAAACTTTTCATGTTATTCATTTTGACACTATCAATAAAGTCCCTTATTTTTAAAAAAATATGAGAAGCAATTAACTGCCATGAACTTATTTTAGCAGAATTTTATGCTTCTTTTTTTTATTAGATATTTTCTTTATTTACATTTCAAATGCTATCCCGAAAGTTCCCTATACCCTCCCCGTGCTCTGCTGATCCCCAACCCACTCACTCCCACTACTTGGCTGGCCCAGGCATTCCCCTGTACTGGGGCATATAAAGTTTGCAAGACCAAGGGGCCTCTCTTCCCAGTGATGGCTGACTAGGCCGTCTTCTGCTACATATGCAGCTAGAGACATGAGATCTGGGGGTACCGGTTAGTTCATATTGTTGTTCCACCTATAGGGTTGCAGACCCCTTCAGCTCCTTGGGTACTTTCTCTAGCTCCTCCATTGAGGGCCCTATGTTCCATCATATAGATGACTATAAGCATCTACTTCTGTATTTGCCAGGCACTGGCATAGCCTCACTGGAAACAAGTATATCAGAGTCCTTTCAGCAAAATCTTGCTGGCATATGCAATAGTGTCTGGGTTTGGTGGCTGATTATGGAATGGATCCTGGGTCGGGTAGTCTCTGGATGGTCTATCCTTTTGTTTGTGCTCCAAACTTTGTCTCTGTAACTCCTTCTATGGGTGTTTTGTTCCCTATTCTAAGGAGGAATGAAGTATCCACACTTTGGTCTTCCTTCTTTTTGATTTTCTTGTGTTTTGCAAATTGTATCTTGGTTATTCTAAGTTTCTGGGCTAATATCCACTTATCAGTGAGTGCATATCAAGTGGCTTCTTTTGTGATTGGGTTACCTTACTAAGGATGATATCCTCCAGATACATCCATTTGCCCAAGAATTTCATAAATTCAATGTTTTTAATAGCTGAGTAGTACTCCATTGTGTAAATGTACCACATTTTCTGTATCCAGTCCTTTGTTGAGGGACAATTGGGTTCTTTCCACCTTCTGGCTATTATAAATAAGGTTGCTATGAACATAGTGGAGAATGTGTCCTTATTACCAGTTGGAATATCTTCTGGGATGAATCAATGATATTATTTTGAAAAGTATGTTGTCTTAACATTATTTCAGGGAAGCAAATTATTACTCCTTACTTTGCTGATATATGACAGGTGCAAATGTCACCTCTGAAGTTTCTTTGATCCTTCTATATCAGTAATTTCAGAATTCTAAACAATGGCAGATTTGTAGCATCAAATCTGTAAGATTTATATTGAATCTGATTAACTTTGAAATTATATATATATATATATATATATATATATATATATATATATATTGTCTATGGGTATTGATAGTGAATAGTTATTTAAATTGTCCCTTTGCCTTTTGAAATACTAATAATTGCTTCATTTTCCCACCTGCTAGCTCACTCACATTTTGGATGTGAAGTTATAAACTCAACGTACAACATTAAATGTTAATTATTAACTTGTTACAGCATCACAGAGTTTGTGATATATATATATATATATATATATATATATATATATATATATATATATANTTTATACAATCTAAATTTTATTTTGATATGAATATCTCCCTTAAACAGTATATTTTCTAAACATTTGTTTCTAATATTTACCAGAAAAAGAAACAAGTCGCTGAAATTATCCATTTCTCTAGTGTTTTTAATCTTTAATAAAATGGAAGAAATTCAAGTTTTTATTCATTAATATTTCATGAATCTGTGAGACCATCTAATAATTATCAGCAACTAAAAAAATTTTGAAACTTCTCTGTAGTTGACACAAGATGATGCTGAAAAAAAATCACACAAATAGGCAAATATGGTGTCTTGGTTATTAATATTGTTATGTCTTTGAATACTTCCAGGTAATTTCATGGCTTTACTACTACATTATAATGAATAATAAGAATATTTAATTTATTGTTAACATTTATTTATTTATTTATTTATTTATTCATTCCTTCCCTCATACATTGCATCCCAACTGCAATTTTCTCTCCTTCCTCTCCTCCCAGTTTTCCCTCAGATCCCATTCTCTTCCACTTTCCTTCAAAAAAGAGGGAGGTCTCTCAGTAATATCAACCAAATTAGCAGAACAAATTACAGTAAGATCATTTTCAGACCCTAAACAAGGGCTGGAGGAAGTAACCTATTAGGAGGAAAAGGGTCCCAAAAGCAGGCCGAAGAGTCAGAGACATCCTCTTCCCCATTATTAGGAATCCCACAAGAAAAGCAATGATATCTTTCATTTCTTGATATAAAATTTGGAGTCACTTTACTGAGAGCCACAAAAATGTACTTGCTGGAATGTTTAAAATACTATTAAGATTATATTTACATCATTTCTTCCCTTCCCTTTCTTCCTTCTAACCAGTCCCATGTAACTTCTTTTGTTCTTGTTCTAATACAGGGTTTCTTTTTCTATAATTATTAACACACACACACACACACACACACACACACACTGAATGCTAGCAAATAAAGTTCAATGTATGGTACTGTTAATAAAAATATCTCAGACCAACTACAGACTCTAGAATACCAGTGGATACATGTATGAAATATTTCCAGCACTAAGGCTCAGGGGACATCGCAGAAGATGGGACAGAAAGATTAAATGAGTGTAAAAGACAGAAGATCAGGGAGTTTTCTATGGAACTGTTTTACCTAGGGATATCAGAAAATGCACCCATTAAGCCTCACCAACATGACTGCCATGACATGAGCCGAACAAGGACAACATTGAAAGACATATCAAAGTGGCTGGGCCACCTACAAGGTGACCTGAACACCACCACCATCACAAAGAACAAGCAGAAATGCCAAAATGCTGAGAGTGGGAGAAACAGCTTTCCTCAGAGAGGAGCACACCAATTGGTTATCCAATACCAAATGATCAACCCTGAAAATACAATATGTATACAGATAACATTACAGAGTCAGAGGTGGTAATATTTAGTAATGAATATATATGAATGTGTGCAACAGCAGCACAAACACATTTAACAGCAGTTAATGAAAAATAGGGCATGAATTCGAAAGAAGACAGGTGTTCAGAGGAAGGAAAGGGAATGGGGAAGATAACATTATTATATTGTAATCTCAAAAATAATATTTTGGAAAAGGAAGAGGCAGTGCAAAGGCCACTGATTGGAAATGATACTTGGGAGAGTCAGTATACACTAACAGAAATTTGTTTGTTTTTTGTTTGGTTGGTTTTGTTTTTTGTTTTTTGTTTTTTTAGGATAGATAAGGCAGACTTAAAAAACTCAAGATTTTGATAGCACAATCTTACGAGAGTCTCTGGGTTTTGAGAGGAAAGTAGAGGAAGAAGGTATTATGTAGCCTGTATATATGTGTGAATAGATGCATACACACAGATAGATGATAGGTAGATAGATAGATAGATATCAGATGTTCAAGTGAATTTAAAAAAGCCAAAGAAGTAGAATTAAGTAAGGCTAAAGTTTGAATCTTGGACATTGGTCATTATGCAACTCTATCACCATTTTATTTCAGAGAACACATCATAAAGAATACCTTCCTCACAACCCTGCAGTTCTTTTAGACAGGAAAAATTCTAGGTCAGAGTTTTTGACTGTGGGATGGCAGTCCCATCTCTCTACTTGGTGGCCTTTCTTTCTACTCGAGGTAGACACTACAAGTTCCCTCTCCCCTCTGTAGGACATTTTATTTAAGGTCCCTCCCTTTCAGTCCTGAGAACCTCTCACCTCCCAGGTCTCTGGTACATTCTAGAAGGTATACCCACTTCCTACCTCCTGAGGTTGCCTGCTTCCATTCTTTCCATTAGCCCTCAGGGCTTCAGTCCTGTTCTCCCCAATACCTTCCCTCTTCCCTTTTCCACCCAAATCCCTCTCCCTTTCTTCCTCATGATTGCTATCTTCTCCCTACACAGTGAAATTGAGGCACCATCACTTGGGGCCTTCAGCTTGTTAACCTTCTTGAGTTCTGTGAATTGTATCCTGGGTATTCTGTACTTTTTTGGCTAACATCCACTTATTAGTGAGTACATACCATGCATGTCCTTTTGTGTCTGAGTTACCTCACTCGGGATGGGATGACACTTTCTAGTTTCATCTACTTGCCTGCAAAACTCATGATGTCCAAATTCTTACTAGCTGAATAGTACTCCATTGTGTAAATGAAGCACCTTTTCTGTCTCCATTCTTCTGTTGTAGGATAGCTGGGTTGTTTCCAAATTCTGGTTATGACTAAGAAGGCTGATATGAACATAGTGGAAAACATGCTTCTGCGTTATGGAACACATGGGTATATAAAAATGGAGAAGAGCCTGAGGGAAAGGAGGTCCAGTGCCAGGCCCAATTTTGGATCCAGCTCAAGGGGAGGCCCCAAGACCTACCATAACACTATTACTGATGCTATGGTGTGCTTACAGACAGGAGCCTAGCATTGCTGCCCTCTGAGTGACCTAACAGGCAGCTGAAAGAGTCAGATGCAGATACTTAATCCAACCAATGGACAGAACCTGGGGACCAATATAGGTGAACTAGAGAAAAGCTGGAAGAAGCTGAGAATGAAAACCTTATAGGAACAGTCTCAACTATCCTGGACACTCAAGATCTCTCAGACACTGAGCCACCAATCAGGCAGCTTACACCAGCTGATATGAGGCCCCCAACACATACAGGAGAGCACTGCCTGATGTGCCCTCAGTGAGAGAAGATGTACCTCTCCCTAGAGAGAATTGAAGCCCCAGGGTCTGGGGAGATTTGTTCAGTTGGTGTGTGTGTATGGTGGTGGTGGTGGGGTTGGCCGGTGGGGAGGGACATCATCTTGGAGAAGGGGGAGGAGGTATGGAATAAGTAATACAGAGGGCCGACCAGGAAGAGGATAATGAATGGACAGTAAAAAAAAAAAAAATTAAAAAATAAAAATAGGCCATCTTTCCTCTGAGCCCAGCAGACACAGCTAGGGACACCCCAGGAATTTAAGATAGCATCGGGGTTACGCGTGAGTGCAGTGCAGAGGTGGTGTGGGGAGCAGTGGGTCAGCAGTTGTCCCCAGGGGCAGGATCCGAGAACTCCGCCCCACCGGAGGCTGGGCCTCTCCCAGCCAGAGCACTCGCCACCCCGCCATCTTTCCTCTGAGCCCAGCAACTCCAGGACTTTAAGACCACATCAGGAGCTCAGGGCCCGGGCCTCAGGCTCTGTGCACTCTCTGAGGCTCTTTCGGGACTCCCCAAGCTATCTCTGGAAGTGAGGTGAGCAGGGGAACACAGACTCTGTTCTGGCCCAATCTCGTGGAACTTGAGACATCAGCCAGGAGATTGATAAGGGCCCAGGGCAAAACAGCGGGTCCTTTCTGGTCTGCACCAACGCCAGGCCTCCTCGGGCAGAGATGGCAGGAGGAAAGCGCAAGAACAGAAGCAACAGAATCCAAGGGTACTTGGCATCACCAGACCCAAACTCACCCACCAAATCAAGTCCTAGATACAACAGCACACCAGAAAAGCAGGACATGGATATAAAATCACTGGTCATGATGATGATGGAGGACTATAAGAAGGAAATACAGGAAAACAAAGATAAA
>LR752835.1:31223-56141 GCA_902729485.2 Mus minutoides | reverse complement strand
TCATTCTCTTGGTATCTGCTCCCCACTCTCCGGGTCTGCTGCCCACCCTGCCTCTGCAGAGCCCAGGCTGAAGATTACTGGTTTCACCACAGACTGCAGCAACGGAGGAAGATGGAGAGAAGACTTAGGATGAAGGTGTCAAAGAAGTCAGTGTCCAGCAAGCCTGGAAGCTCTGCCCACGAGGGATGCACATGAGAGACAGGACATGAGAGCGTGTGGAGCACAGATGCAGAGGAAGGGATAGGACATGGATCGCACACACTAGAGCCCTGACTCTCATGACCTTTCCCAGCTCCATCAACCACTTGGAGGTGCTTTGAATAAACTCTTTGCTGCTTATGACTCAAGGGTTCTGCTACAGCTCCTTTTTCTGGTCCACAATGACCTGGAAACCCCAGTAGATGCTCTCTGGACTCCCAATTCACAGGTATAACAGGACCCTGCTTACCCACTACTTAGGACCATGAGCTGAGAACAAAATAGGGACAGTCTATCAAGAACCAGATGTACCTACTCTGCCCCTATTGGATCTCCGTCTCCCTCAATCTCTCTGCCCTCCTTGGCTTCACTGCTCTGTTCCTCCCTCCTCTGACTGTACCCAACAGCTGTGGGTGCCATGGCTTCCTGTCTCCCCACCACACCTCCCTTTTCGGTCCACCCTCATCCTCTTTCTTCCTATCATTTCCTTCTGGCTCTGTCCCCTTCCCAACATCTCTGCTGCTGTCCTGTATGGTTCCCTGTTCTCTGTACCTATCCACGTTCTTCTCACTATGCATCTGTGACTCTCTGGGGATTTTCCTCTCGGCCTCACATCTGTCACCTACATTGGGCTTCCTCTTCCTCAATTACCAGCCTCAGCTTGGTCAATGGTCCTGAGTGTTTGGGAGCAGTCGAATAATGACTCAGAATTTGGGACGGATGCAAACTGACAGCTCTGTGTTCTGTTCAAGAGAGCTCTCAGCTTGAGATAGCGCTCTCTCTCTCTCTCTCTCTCTCTCTCTCTCTCTCTCTCTCAGACCAAAGTCCAGAGTTTTATTTTGCATATGCAAGTCCCTTAGGAATTGCATATGAATTCAATCATTTAGTCCTGGTTCACTTTGACTATCCCACAAATCAGCATTTTATGACTCTGGACCCTTTGCCTCTAAAGCCAGAGCCACATAGCCTAAACTGTGGAGTTCTGCTGCTTGCTAGAGCTGGAACATGGCCCCCTTGTTCTATTACATTTTCACCAGCCGCTTCCAACTCCTTCACTGCCTGAGCTTGGCTGTTCTGAATCTGGCTCTGTAAACAGACCTTGAACTTAAGAAAGCTGCATGGATCTGTCTCCTGAATGCCTGTTCCACCATGCCTGGACCTAAGCTTTTCTTCAATTAGAATTTGATCTGCCCCAGTTAGCCTTGAACTCAGAGATCTGCTTGGCTTTGTCTCCTAGGATTAAAGGTGTGTACCACTGAGCTGGAGTCTTAGCTTTTCATGGCCACTGTTCCTGGATCACAAGTGTGCCCTCCATTTCTGGATTGTAGTTCATTCCAGATTAAAAGTCTAAACTACTCCTGGTTCAACTACAAACAATGGCCTTAGCTGGATGGGATCTTGCCCTGAGATCACCACTCCCTAAGTCTCTTCATCTCCTTCCTTATTAACTTTCTGACAAGCTGGCTCATCAGTACAAATTCCTGTGTTCTTTCAAGTCCACAAAGCTCCTCATATAATTCATATTGCACCCTTTTATTTTGCATGTTGAGAAATAGTCTGAAATTGATTTACATATTCTTGAACTCAAGTTTTCAGAGTTCTTTCCCACAGTGTTCAGGGCTGTCCTGAGGGTTGATGGCTTTTACTGAGGACCACCAGACATATTCTCACTTCCTGGAAGCATTGCTGTTTCTGATTATCATGGAGTCATTAACCTTAGCAAGGAGACCATTCCCCGAATATATATACATTATTAGACAAATAAGCCTTAACAAGTTGATAATATTTTCCTAGTAAGCCAAACCATCCGCACTCAGGAAGACTTACTCCCTGCTAGCTCTGCTACGGGAGCAGGGACTGTGTCACACCATCATGCTGGACTTGGCACTCAGTTCTCTTAGCCTTTGCTCCATCTCTGCCTGTGGAGGTGTGTCTTCGGATCCATCTCTTCTGTTCCTCTCACATTCAACAAAGCATGCTGACGTGACAAAGACCCTTGTTAAGGTCTGACACACATGCCGCCCCCTTGAATAGTTGTAGCCATTTTGTTCCATGCCTGCCAGTCACTGACACAGAGAAGTGACTTGGCTCAAGGACATGCTGACCACCTACCCTGTTTTGTTCTGTATGAGGTTTGCTAATCTTAAGAAATTCCACAATTCTTTACGTAGGACCCATCAAATCAAAGGTCAATATGAATTATTATGTCTAAAATAAGTTGAATCAGAGCTGATCCCCAGGCTTCCTGCACCTAAGTATGAGCTCACTGTGTTATATGTGGCTGACACTAAAGGATGCTACTAATAAGCCAAAAAGTTATGATTATACTATTCATGCTCTGTTACTTCAGTGTTCTGAAATTTCCCTGTTTGACATTCATCCATGTCCCACTCCCTTACCTTACTCAGGACCAATCAGCCTAAAAGTTAGCTGATAATGTTTTGCCTAGTAAGCCAAAGTAAGCCAACTACTTCACTCCTTGCCCTTTAAACTTTGAATCTGCTTTTTCATATATATATATATATATATATATATATATATATATATATATATATATCCTACCCCGAGGGCAGACTAGTATTGCAATTAAGCTTCTGAGTGCTTTTTGCGATCCTGGAGTCCAGTATTAAGGTGTGTGTTCAATAAACGATTCTTGCTTAGCTGAGATCGGTGTTTGTATGGTTTGAGTGACGATTCCCGAACCCCAACAACATGCTGTAAGGAACAACACACACAGCGTTTTAGTGGTGGCTGGCATACTGCATGGATTCACTGAGTGGGAGCTTTCCTAGTCCAGGCACAACATCTCAGAGACAAGGCCAAGGAACTATAAAACTGATTGTATTTATGCTACATCATTTATGTTACATCCTCGGTACTTATCCATGCTGCAGAGCCTGTGACAGAGAGGACTTGTCTTCTCTGTGCAGCAGCCATTCCTGGGCTGGAGGACCCCAGAACTGGAATCCCCAGCAGGTCTGCTCCTCAGGGATCTTCAGGGAATCTGCTACAGCCTTCACTCCTTCATCTCCTCTTTACAAGGGAAACACTGGTTGCAATCCTGGCTTCAAAGCTGCCCAGTTAACAGCTTCATGGTGGAAGACATTTCTATGTGGAAGAGAGGGAAATGTCCTTCCACTACCTACACATGGGTCTTGGCTAAGGCCATTATTATCAAATGACAGGGACAATGGCAAAGCACAGGTGCTGGCTTAATGCAAGTTCATTATTATCACAATAGAACTCCATCTCAGTGAGGAAACAGCTGAACCAGAGGCTTCAGATATGGGCTCTGAGGAGAAGAAATATGACGGGGCCAGAGGTCTGTGGTGTACTGCTAACACTCAGGGAAACTCAGCCAGGGCTGCTGCTCCCCTTTCTGTATTCCTGTCTGAGGAGAACAATGGCTTCCCTTTGGTTCTGGCCTGAAAGGGTCAGAGCAGTTAAATTAGGGGAAAGTTCAGGGGACGGTCCTCCTGAAAGGGAGGGATGTCCTCACAACTTTCTGTGGGCCAAAGTTATTTCCTTATTTCTGCCAAGAGTCATTATTTATCCAGTGAGGAGAGTGTCCTTGGGTCTGTTGAAAAACAGTTCCTTCTTCTGAAAAAGTTCTTATTATGAGAAAACAAATTCAAGAATGATAATATTTGAATATTGATAATTGTGTGTTAAGTTTAACTAAGCAAAGATGTTATTCTTTGAGCCAAAACTGCAAAACCCATGTACATAAGCTGAAGAAATCAGTAAAGCTTTGCTATTTGCCACCAGAGCGGTAGTCCGGTTGTCTCTTTCCAGGTGTTCTTGCAAAGCTGGTCTTCATCACCTGTCTCCAGAGGGAAGGATGCTCTTCCCTTCCAGATCTTACTGAGGGCCCCTGTTATGAATTTCTACTCACCCCACACAGCAAATCATCTCAGATAGGGAACAGAGAACAAACCAAAGCAGGGAAACCACCAAGGCCATAGGCTAACCAGTGAATTTTGCTGGTTACTTACGGAAGCAGAAACAACTGAAAACAGCTGCATCAATCACCAAAGCCTTCATAGCATGGACGGCAAGCAGTTCACAAAGGCTGGAGCCTGGAGTGCACTGCACAACCTGCAGGTAGCTCAACAGGTAGACAGCGTGCTTCCCAGGCAGCTCAGGTGGTCCCAGAGCATCTCTGCAGTCTTCACAGCTTGTGTGTATGTGTGCTTGTGGAGGCAGGGCCCTAGAGAATCTGGTCAGTTTCAGGGACTTCCTGAAGCTATTGAGTTGTTTACTCCTTGAGCTTCCTTGTAGGATGCAGTGTTTTACTTCATCTCCCTTTTAAAAAGCATCCCGTGTCTGAACTTCCCCTTAGAACAGCTGTTGTTTACTTGCCCTTTAAATTTGTCTCTTAGGGTACCTCCATTATGGAAGGTTTTACTCTCCTAGGAATGGCTACTACCCAACAGGACCTCTCCCTTGAGGGTCTTGGCACCTGCTTCTGGGGAGAAAGGTCAGGGAGGAGTGAGTGTCCTAACAGCTTCTGTGTAACATGATTAATGTACCAAGGTGCAGTGTTTAGGGCCAGTGTGTCCCAAACCCATCACACCTAAGATGCAAACCCCAGAATCTAAAGCAGTGATACAAGCGTTTGCCAAGGGTAAGTTCAAATGCTTACATCTATACAAAGGAATGTGAGTTTGTATACACTATGTACGTTTTCTCTTACGTTTGTCTGAAATGCCAAATCTTTTAAGTTCAGACTCCATTTTAGAGAACCTGACCTAAGTTTGAGTTCAAGTAAACTAACAGGCTGGTATCTAGCATTAGTTTCCAAGTTGCCCTCCAACAAAAACAGAGCCGAGCTCCAGTCTCTAGGGTAAGCCCCAACAAGACCAGCCTTTCCAGATTATACCCTCAACAAGACCAGTGTCTTCAGGTTATTCCCCCCAACAACCCTGCACCCCACGTTACAAGCCCACCCCTTGCCCAACAACCACCAGTGCAGAAGGAAGCAGAAATTTATGATCTGACTCCCTGCACCAGCCTATTGTGCTAAAGGCCACAGTCGCTTTCCAATTAGATGACTGCACATGTACTCCCTGCTTGGCTGCTTACTATAAAGCCTTGCCCCGATAGACATCCACCCCCAAAAAACCATCCTGTGAGCATTGGAGGTCGGGGTGGGGGGAAGGTAGCTAGCTTGAGTAGAATAAAGACCCTGCTGTGTTGAGCTGGCGAGATGGCTCAGAGTACTGACTGCTCTTCCAAAGGTCCTGAGTTCACATCCCAGCAACCACATGGTGGCTCAGAACCACTGGTAGGTAATAAGATCTGACACCCTCTTCTGGTGCATCTGAAGACAGCTACAGTGTACTTATGTATAATAATAAATAAATGTTTAGGCCTGAGAGAGCCAAGTTGATTGAAGCAGAGGTCCTTAAAAATTCAATTCCTGTTGCCGGGTGTGGTGGCGCACGCCTTTAATCCCAGCACTCGGGAGGCAGAGGCAGGCGGATTTCTGAGTTCGAGGCTAGCCTGGTTTACAAAGTGAGCTCCAGGACAGCCAGGGCTATACAGAGAAACCCTGTCTCGAAAAACAACAACAACAAAGAAAATTTCAAATTCAATTCCCAACAACCACATAAAGGCTCACAACCATTTGTTCAGCTACAGTGTAACCATATACATAAAATAAATAAATAAATCTTAAAATAATAATAATAATAATAATAATAATAATAATAATAAAAGACCCTGCTGTGAATTGCGTCAGCTTGGCTCTTGTCTGTTTTTTGGGGATCACTAACATGATCCCTTGGCACAACATTTCCATTGCTTATTATGAAAACCGCAGTCCTTTGAACATTTTGAAGTGTCCCCTAAGAAATGCCATTATCCATGGATGTGGTCAGCATGGTGTTTGGTATATATCTTATCTCTGATAACTTGCTTTTCTGTGGTTCTCTCATTCTCCACACAAGGCTCTGAGAATGGCCTGCAGAGGGAACTTGGAGCTTGTGGGTTCCCTCTCTAGGCCATGCCAGGGAAGCATCAGGGAGTCTACTCCTCAGAGACCTCTGCCCATCTCCCTGAGCCTAGACCAAAGCCTTTGCTGCAGGATGAAGATGCGCTCTACCTGCGAGGCTTCCAAGCCGCAAGCACACTTCCGAATGGGCATTCCAGCGGATGCTCGGGCACAGCTCTCCCGGAATTACCTGAAAACAATCAGCAAACCAAGATCCAGGACAAAAACAGACTGACTGAAGAAAGGCATCTGCGGCATCTGCTCCAGCCTGCACAGCTGGAGACCCACTACCCAGGTACTTAGACCCCACTACCCAGGCACTAAAGGGCGAATGTTCAGCTGTGCCGGAGCCAGTGACCAAGGGATTCTGTGAGCGGGGGTCCAATAGGTGGCCTATGACGAGGAGCCGCAGGCCTGGTCGCTCTAGTGTGGTGTGTGAACAACTTCTCCCTCTCTGGTCTCTGCTCCCTGCTTAAAAAAAAAAAAAAAAAAAGTGCAGTATCCATTGCGTCCAAAGGCAATGCAATGCAATGCAGTTCACTCACAGTTCAGCCTCCTCTCTACCAGCTTACTACCAGGGATCTTTCCTTCACATTTAAATGAAAGAAAATTACCTTGCCACCAAAGGTCCCACCGAGATTTGAACTCGGATCGCTGGATTCAGAGTCCAGAGTGCTCACCATTACACCATGGAACCCATATAGAACTACTCAGCTTAACATTTCCTTATCTGTTTATGGAAGGTTTTTTTTTTTTTTTTTTTTTTTTTTTTACCACCCCAATTTTCTTACAGACTTACTTACTGCATTTCATCTTCACCTTTAAGTCCACACAACTCAGAGTTAAGAAAGAGTTGTTCTGCCCCAGCATCTGCTTCAGATACCAATCCTTCCTGTCCTCATGTTAAATTTCTCCAATAAATGGTTTTACTGGGCTTGTCCCGCCCTTCACCTTTCCCTCACCACCCACGAATACAAAGAGCAGCAATGGCCCACCACTACTAATATACAAAAGCAGACCAACAATGGAGAGGGAATTGGGATATGGGGGAACCTTCATATTTTTCTTTATATATATATATATATATATATATATATACATATACATATACATTTTGTTTGTTTGTTTGTTTACAAAATGCCCGAGTCGATTTAAATTGTTTTAGGAAGTTAGGGTAGTTGATTAGGAAGATTAAGGAGATGGTTTAGGTGGTTTTGCCAAGAAGATATACTAAAGTTAGAATTAAGAGTAGAACGTGCCCCCTCCCTTGTAGACTAGAGAGGGCTGCATAGGTGAGAGAAAGCGCAGTGAGCTTTTATGCATTGCAAGCACGGAATTGAACTTGGGAAAGAAAAATGGCCGTGATCAAGTAAAGCATTCACTCTAGGGTAGGTTCTGAGTTCCCTGATTGTGTAAGGATGTGTTCACAGGTGTGCGTCGTGAAAAGGTAGGGCATGAAGGAAAAGTAAGTGATCCTATTATAGGTATAAGAATAAATACAAGAATAGAAACTAGGTGATTAGCCAGTTTAGCTAAATAAGGTTTGAAAGAATAAGATATATAATAAATGATTTATTTCTTGGTAAATACAAACTGTCGTCAGCAAGCATATGGAAAACCTAGCTAGCTACTATAGACTTGGCTTGCTTAAACTTTGTTAATCAGTGACAAACGAATTATTGGTTTGGGTTAGGATGATTCGTGGAAAGAAAGATGGGACATATTAAGTGTGGGTTTCAAAAACAGAACATTTAATCAATAGTCGTGTTGTAATTTCTTTTGTGTAATGATTTTAATCTTTTGAAGAATATGTTTTTGTGATACTTGTTTTTGGAGAATATATAACTGGCTCTCTCATGTGGAGAATTTTTGTCTTAGGTGGTATAAAAAGTCTTAAGAGAAAAAATAAAGTTGTTGGATCCTTTCTTCATCAACCAACTCTGGGTGTGCGTTCTTCCTTTCTCGCCAGCCCCAGAGAATTAAGTTTTGTTCTCCTACAGAAAAAAAAACTGCCCAGTGATTAGCTGCAGACTCCTCGAATCC
Organism: Mus minutoides; assembly: GCA_902729485.2. Taxonomy (NCBI): domain Eukaryota; kingdom Metazoa; phylum Chordata; class Mammalia; order Rodentia; family Muridae; genus Mus; species Mus minutoides. Next base: position 47,905 of record LR752835.1, on the reverse strand, counting down.
TCTTCAGACCCTGANGTGGAGAATTTTTGTCTTAGGTGGTATAAAAAGTCTTAAGAGAAAAAATAAAGTTGTTGGATCCTTTCTTCATCAACCAACTCTGGGTGTGCGTTCTTCCTTTCTCGCCAGCCCCAGAGAATTAAGTTTTGTTCTCCTACAGAAAAAAAAACTGCCCAGTGATTAGCTGCAGACTCCTCGAATCCTCTTCAGACCCTGATCTGACGAAGATGGCCTGCGGCAATTCACTTCTGGAACAAACAGACGTGTAAACTGCTTCGAAAGAACAAAAACCTACACACTCGTGGGTCTCTGCTAGTCTTAGCTTCCGAAAGGGTGGCTCCCACCTTGTCCTCCCCCCCCCCCCCCCCCCCATTGTCTTCCCTTTCCACCGAACGCCTTTCCCACACTCACCGCTCCGTGGCTCCAGCACACACCTGGGGTAACCAATCCCTCGTCGGTACCTGCTTAGGGTCTGCGAAGGATCGTGCCCTAAAGCGTACTAGGGTTCCTTACCGTAGTCTTTCTGGGCGCCCAGGCCGCGCCCTCGCCGGAGTGGAGCCCCTGATGGCCCCTGGTCCGCAGGTGGCAGCGGGATCTCGGCATCGGGAGGCGCCAGCGGCACGCGCGCGGTTCATTGCGGTTGCGCGAGCTCGGGAATCCGGCGCAGGACTTGCGGTCTGGTGACTCCAATTCAGCCCCCAACGGCTGCCCCCAGTTGGTACCGTGACCAACCTCCAGGATTGAACGCTGTTCCTGGTGAGCCCTCGCTCACCATCCAACCAACCTACCAGTTCCTACAACGTCTCTGTGGCGCAATCGGTTAGCGCGTTCGGCTGTTAACCGAAAGGTTGGTGGTTCGAGCCCACCCAGGGACGAGCATTTTAATTTCCCCTTGCTATTCCTACTGAATACACCTCATGATACTGAAACCATTCCAATACGCTTTCCCCTTCCCTCAAGACCAAGGTCAACGGAATAACTCCCTCACCTACCCAAAGTCTAAGCAAGCTTACAGAAGTATCCTGTATGGTGCAGGAGGGTAATATTAATAGTGATGCCACCACTGTTTTACTTAATTTAGTTTTTTAGACAAGGCATTGCTTCTCGACCTTTTGGCTAAGATCAAGTGTAGACAAGGCCTGGAATAACCCAGGCTGGTCAGGAATTTGAGGCTAGAAACATCACATCTGACAGTGGTAACCTAGTCTGAACGAGTCGTTCCCCCGAATCTCCAGATATGCATTTAGGGTGCTTTTTTTGGCTTAGACACTTGTAAGATGAAAGTTGAGGATCCTAGACTCAAAGGGAAGTCCACCTCACCTGCTGCCACCGATTTGCGTTGGTCCCATCCCACTCACATTGGACTACTGGAGCTGATCTTTGGACCCAGCAGGATAGCAAGAGTGGAGAACTTTGTGGGGTATTTTTGTTTGTTTGTGACTTGTTTATTATTTGTTGTTTTTTGAGACAGCTGCTCACTGTGTAGTCTCGGCTGGACTGGGATTCGCAGAGATCTCTTAGCTGCTATCTCTTGAGTGCTAAAATTAAAGGCATGCACCACCATACCCAGTCATGCCTAATTCTGCATTTCTTCTTCCTCCTCCTCCTCCTCCTCTTCTTCTTCTTCCTCTCTCTCCTCTCTCTCTCTCTCTCTCTCTCTCTCTTTCTCTCTCTCTCTGATATAGTCCTGGCTATCTTGGAACTCACTATGTAGACAGTCTGATCTCTAACTGGAGATCCTGCCTCCTTTCCATAATACTGGGACTAAAGGCATGTGACACCACACCTGGCTAAGATTTTATTTTTGTGTATGTATGTGCAGTGCTAACAGAGGCCAGAAGAGGGTGTCAAATCTCCCTGAACTGGAGTTACAATTGTGAACTGCCTGGAGTGGGTGTTAGTGAGGAACATTCAGTAAGAGCAGGAAGTGAGTGCTCTGAACTGCTGAGCCCTTTGACCAACACTTACTCTGAATATATTTCTTCTCCTCCTCCTTCCTCTTCTTCCTTTTCTTCCTGCTTCTCCTTCTGCCCTGGAACTCCCTCTGTAGACCAGGCCTCAAACTCACAGAGATCCACCTACCTCACTTTCCTAAGTGCTAAGATTAAGGACACCTCCACCACCGCCCTAGTACTCTGAATTTCTTAAGACCTCAAATACAGCCAGGTTCCTTCCCCCGTCCTCCACCCGCCCTCCCTTCCCACCCTGTCATTTCCCCAGATAATCGTTTTTAAGTGAGCATAACTGCAGTGGAAGCAAGCATATCCTTGTTGCCTCCTGCAGATGTTTATTTTGATAGTGGTGAGATGGGTGTACCACTGTCACACAATGGTGTTTATATCTTGTTCTAACCGAGCCCGTTCTGCAAATGAATCTTCCCCAGGGGTGGTGCCCAGTTCTGCTCCTATATTCCCAGCTGTAGCCGTGTTCCTTTCTTGTTTACTTGTGTTTGAAACAAACTTTCTCTTAGCTGTCTCAGATGTTTAAACTCGGGAGGGGTGGTCACAGTGCATAGGTGCCTCCAACCCGCGGGACTAAGTCATTTTGTTGGGTCGAGGAGGACCGTTTGTCTGTAAGAAAGGACGGACGGTGGGGAGAGAAAGAAGCGGAGACCATGTGTTGTGAAGTTTTTGTCACGGTCTCATTTTACTAAGGCACAATACCCAGTTATATACATACAGCAAAAGGGAGTGGAAAGGGGGAACTGAGGAGGGGGAACAAAGGCTTCAAGGTGAAGGACATATGGGAGGGTGTAAATGGCAGGCTTGGGACATCCTATGATTCATTTCCGAGTCCTGGTGCCTGCATATCTTGGAATGCTGGTTCTTTCTTAAGAGTCCTAGGTGTCAATTCAGGGCACAAAGACCATCTGATTCTGAGGAGCAACCTTGTGTGAAAGAGGGGGGTGATTCAGCTCCCAACAAATGGTTAATTGGCTTTCAGGTGGGAGCTGTCAAAGGCCTGGTTTCCCTCAGCCTGGTTTCCCACACATAGGCACACAGACCTATGTTGAGTATTTCGTGCGAGCCCTCCGATAGCTAATTGTGTTCTGTGATGACCTGGTCACTCAGATCAAAGAGCACTGTTCAAAGAAGTTGTTAGGACGGACTCCTTTCCTGATTCTCTGAGCCCTGCTTATTTGCCTGCCAACCCCCACATTTGGAAACTCCCTACCCCTAACCTCTAAGAAACCTATCTTCCCCATGTCCAGGGCTGATTTCTTTTTTTTTTTTTTTTTTTTTGGTTTTTCGAGACAGGGTTTCTCTGTCTAGCCCTGGCTGTCCTGGAACTCACTTTGTAGACCAGGCTGGCCTCGAACTCAGAAATCCGCCTGCCTCTGCCTCCCGAGTGCTGGGATTAAAGGCGTGCGCCACCACGCCCGGCAGGGCTGATTTCTTGAACCCTGTCTTACAGGGAGGGAAACAGCCCGTGTGCATGAATTAAAAAAAAAAAAAAGCTTGCTCCAATTTGGCCATTTGAGTCGGTGGGATCTCCTCTCGGAGATCCTTTGTGGGATTAACACTGTGTAAAACATCAAGGCATGATTGGGTATTATTCATAAGCGGGGGGGGGGGGGACAAGCCAGCATGGTGGGAATAGACTACAGCTATTTAGGATTGGCCGCCGACCTGGACAGGACCCGGGCCAAGGGTCTCACGGCTGGAAGCGCCCATCCTTGGAAAAGCTCCAGGACGCCGGTGTACGCAGTTCCCAGATGGCCGCCCTCCAGAAGTCCGCGATCATAGCTGGCCTCAGTTACTCTGGGTTCGGACGTCCCGAGCTCCTCGGCTCCAGTGGCGTTGGGAGCGGGAAAAGCAGTGGGGAAGGGGCTGCGCTTGGGTGTAGCCCCTTCGTTCATGGCAGAACTACATGCTGTTGTTCGAGGAGGAGGAGGAAGGCAAGTCCCTTCTGGGCGGGTTTCTCCAGTGCCTGTTCAGGGTCCGTCGGGGCCAGTCTTCTGGACTGGGGAGATTGTCCGGCCTCTGGCGCACTCTTCCACTGCGGAGCACTTTGCTGCTATAGAAAAACCTAGACACACAATGGCACCTGGTGCGTTCTCAGGCAGCCAGAGTTACTCTGGAACAGCACAAGACTTTCCCGAGGAATCCACCAGGGACCCCGTCAGCCTGTTCTTCTCCTGACCCTTACCATTTTTCCGTATAAACCAAGCGCTTTAGGCTGGACCTTGTGGGCATTTCTACCAGTTACAGTTGCTCAAGACCAAATTTCTGCCCCACGCCCTGAATCACAAAATTGTTCAAAAACAATTGAAGATGCACGCCATTGATCACAACACTATAGGGGGGGGGGTGGGTAGAGGGTGGAAGGAGGCGGAACTCGGTGAGTTGGAGGCTAGCCTGGTCTACAAGGCAAGTTCCAGACAGGACTACGCAGTGAGACCGGTCTCAAAAACAGAACATAACAATTTTTCTGAAAGAGACAAAGAAAGGAAGATGGAAGAGGCTGAAAGAGGGGGGACTGGAAAGGGGACCTGAAGGTTAAGGAGCACAGTGGTAAGTCGCCCTTAAGAATAAGTAAATGGCCTTCCCCACCTCCAGCAACCTGCTCCTCTTTGGGATCCACCTGGCTTCCCGCTGTGAGTGGGATGGAGACCAAGATCCAGCAGCAGGAGCACATCCCACAGCGTTAGATCCAGAAACCCAGAACTTCTATTTCTGTCTAAATCGCTCTCGGCAGAGAGATGTCCAAAAACCAAGAGAGTCTTCCCTCCTATAGTCCATTCGCCTTGATTTCACCCTGAGCACAACCGAGGGACAGGCAGGTTGGAGTCGCAGAGAAACCAACATAGTGAGAAAAACGATCCCAGTCTGTACCAGGAGCTCTTAGGGTGAGGGTCTGTTGTAGTGATAGAGGTGGGAAGGAAGGAAATCAGGAGCCCCTCCCTAGGTTCCGCTCACCCTACGCTGAGTCAAACCGACAGTTTCCCCACCCGAGGCGCGCATGGTGCGAAGGCTGGCATGGAATGGATTCCAGATGCGCTTTCCTGTCTGTTGCTTTCTGAGGCAGAACATTACCCGGACAGAAAATGGAAGAGACCGTGGTGGTCTTGAATAGGAGGCGTGGGTTCAATGCCTAGCCTAGCCAACTTAGAGAACTAATAGGCATTATTCTTAGGGGTTTCCTTTAAGTGGTCAATGAAGAAGCTGAAAGGTATCCCTGGTGGTCTAGTGGCTAGGATTCGGCGCTTTCACCGCCGCGGCCCGGGTTCGATTCCCGGTCAGGGAATTATAATTAGTGCGTTTTTTTTGTTTTTTTTAAAATTTATTGCCAGGATCTCCTCACTCCACTCCTCAAGTGTTTATCCATACAGAAGGGTCACAGCACGGTAGAGATGCACTCAAAACTCTGAAAATCCCATAATTTGTCATATCTGCAGAACAGAAAGCCAGAAGCTTACCACTGTGGTCAAAGGAAATGTCCTGTACACAGTTTGTATGGCCCTTGAGAGTTCGCTCAAAATCTTCAGTCTCATAATCCAACAACTTAATTGTAGCATCGTCTGAAGCAGAGACCATAACACTGAACCCAGGATGGATAATGACTCCAGTAACTGGACTCCTATGACCAGTCAATGCGTTATTTCTCAGGTGGACGGTGAATCCATTCTTTTGGGTCTCGTTTCTCACCAAGACATAAATTCTTTTGCTTCATTTAGTTTTGATTCTAATTCCATTGCCTTTTTAAAAAATAATCTAATAACAGATGTCCATTTTTCCCCAAAAGACCAGCATACTTATGTAATTCTTCATACCTAGTTCACTTTCCTTTTTAAAAACGGAATATGTCTCTTCATAGCCATTTGAACGAAGATAATCTGCTATAGCTCGATATAGTTCATGTTGTTGTCGTCTCTCGGACAGCATTATTTTGTCTGTAATGTCAAGCTTATTTGATATAGTGGTATGTCCCTCCAGAAAAATCAAAAGTTGTGATCCCTGGTTTTGAATTAAATATGCCACTGTGTGGCTTCCACAGAGGGAAAAGTGATTCTATTTTCAAGTGAATCCAATCAGTAACCAGTGAACAAGTAAGGTTCTTTCCACCAGAGTGCTGCGCCTCCGCAGGGCCTCTTCTGTCCTTCATACACATCCAGCAGAGTACAGGGAGGGAGAGGGAGGATGGCGCGCTGGGCCCGGTACCGGTCCCGGCGGGCGGGGGGGTGGGGAGGCTCCTCAGCCGTTCCGGGGCTCGAGCTCTAGCCCAGCGTTCGCGCGTCCTCTTGCTCGCTCCTGAGCGCTCCCCCGGAGGCATTTTAATTGAGGTTCCCTTCTTTCTGATGACTTTAGTTTGTGTCACACTTTTGGTTTAGTGGTTGCTGCTGCTTCCTCCTTTTCCCTCCTCTTTCTTGACTGGGTCTCAGGTATCCTAGGCTCCCTGGCACTCACGACGTGACTGAGGATGACCTTCAACTCCTGATTTTATTGCCTCTTACAGCCCAAAAGCTGAAATTACAGGTGTGTGCCACTCTACCTCGCTCTGCATTGGAGTATTGAGTCAACCTGAACTCTACATTGATTTCACAGGTAGCAGCAATTGCCCTCACTGCCCAGCTGAGGCACAGGCGCGAGCACTCGGCGCCGCTCTCAACGCTGCGGGGACCAATCACTTCTGCGGGAGGACAGGAGGATCTGATGCCCCGGAAGCCAGCAGAGACCGCTCCGCGGTTGGCCTGCGCTCCACCGGGGCGCCCAGCTAGAAGACGCCAATGACAATGCAGAACCCGACAGAACTGGATTGAGGCTCAGCCAACAGTGCAAGCACCGGGCAAGCGCACAACCGCTCACTACTGGGTACGTGGCTCGCCGTGATCGTATAGTGGTTAGTACTCTGCGTTGTGGCCGCAGCAACCTCGGTTCGAATCCGAGTCACGGCAGTGTTGTGCTTCTGTTCAGGCATATTTTGCCACGATCTTATCTCGTTGTACTTTACCGCCTCACAACAGGCTGTCGTTGTACTTTACCGCCTCACAACAGGCTGTCGTTGTACTTTACCGCCTCACAACAGGCTGTTTCCAGGCATCCCCTAACACAAAGGCTTTTAATTCCAGCACGCAGGAGACAGAGACAGGAGGATCTCAGTGAGTTCAAGTACAGATTTAGTTCCAGGACAGACAGGGCTGCACACAGAAACAAATCAAACCTGACAAGGTCAGGTTAGTTTGATTATTTTGAAATCTGTGTTGGGGAGGTTAAGATCGTTGATTGTTCCTCCAGAGGCAATTACCAGCAACCACATGGTGGCTCGCAACCATCTGTTATAGGATCTGGTGTTCTCTTCTGGTGTGTCTGAAGACAGCTACAGTGTACTCATAAACATAAAATAAATTTCTTTTTAAAAAATCTGTTAGTGTGCTTACAACTCCATTTGATATTCTTTCAGTTTTGCCTCTGTGTGTGTGTGTGTGTGTGTGTGCGCGCGCGTGCGCGCGAGTGCGCGCCTGTGTGTGCGTGTGTGTACTTACAAACACTGTGTATCCATCCAAAGACCCAGGGCATACTAAGTGCTTGCTTCACCTTTGAGAGATAGAGCCACCCACGATTTGGGTCTTGATAATTTTTACTACACTGTTTGAATGAACAGGTGAAGCGTTTGTGCTATGCGACATGGGGAGAGACATCCCAGAACCATGCTGTATCTCCCACTAGACTGCATAAGATAGGTCTTGGAGCCTAGAACACTCACAGATAAACAGTCTTCAAATCTAGTGTTACTTGACTCTTTGTTAGTTTAAGGCAGAATTTCACACCACAGTCTAAGCTATCCTCAAATAACTACAGCTCAGTAAATAACCTGACCATGCCAGCATCTTGCTTCCTCAGCTTCCTATGTGTGGTGATTACAGGCATGACTGATTCACATGGCGGCTTTGTCAGACTCAGTGTAATCTTGCTTTATTTGTTTGGTTGCTTTTTTTTTTCTGCCTGTGTGAGTACAGTGGCCATCTCCACTGTTATGTCCTATACAGGGACAGGACAGGGCCTTTCCTTTGGCAACACTAGAGGGCTCTGCAAAACTATTGATACCTGCGCCTGTTAATAACAAAACCTATGTTGCTGTGTCTTCTGGTAGAGAAATGTCGCCCAGTGAGTCACAGAAGTTGGCTGGCCCCACTCCATCCAGGGCGGCTTAAGATTTATTTATTTATTTTATGTGAGTAAAATATCACTCTCTTGAGACACACCAGAAGAGGGTATGAGATCTCATCATAGATGGTTGCTGGGAACTCGGTGCTCTCAACTGCCATCTCGCTAACCCCCTGATAGCTCCTAGGATAAGGAGTCGGAACTGTCCATCTTTTGTAGTTAGGCAAAGCTTCCAGTGATAAGACTGGGTTGCCTTTCTTTGAGTTGTTGGCCTAGGGGTCTGGTGGAGATTACTAAACAACCCAGACTGATGCTAGAACAGAAAGTTGCTCTCTGAAAACTGACAGTGGGGCCCCCAATGCCAAGGACAATATCCACACAGCCCAGTGAATGTACAGAGCTGTTGCCTGCATGGAGCCTTCACCCCTATGTTCTAATGTCTTTGGCATGGGAAGGTACCCCGCAGGATACTGAAAGATAAACTTGGACACCAACTCAGCCACTAAACCTTTGACCAACATCTATCCTGCCAGCAAGATCTGCTGGGGAAATGGTGGTATAGACCTTGTGGGCTAACCAATGTCTGATTTAACTTGTGGCTGACACACAAGAGGGAACCTATATACTATACTACCTGGATAGCCAGGCACCTGAGACTGGATAGCCCAGAAAAGTAGAGTAGAATCAAACACAACTAGCCAATAAATAAATAAATAAATAAATAAATAAATAAATAAAATTCAACTCAACTATTTCTTTTTTCTTTTAAGATGTATTTATTTTATTTTATTTTATTTATTTAATGTATGTGAGTACACTGTCACTGTCTTTAGACAACCACAAGAGGGCTTCGGATCCCATTTGAGATGGTTGTGAGCCAACATGAGGTTGGTGGGAATTAAACTCAGAACCTCTGTAAGAGTAGATAGTGCTCTCTTAACCGCTGAGCCATCTCTCCAGCACCCCAGTTCAATTATTTCTAATGCTATTCTGCCATTCCTATAGATTAGTGCCTTGCCTAGTCATCATCAAGAGAGGCTTCCTCCAGCAACAGATGGGAGGGGATGCAAAGACCCACAATCAGACATCATTTCAAGAATGTCTAAATTGGGCATCTCCATCAGGTCTCTTGGAGTTAGAATAACCCTACAAAGAACAGGAGAAAATATGGTAAGAGTCAGAGGGGATGGAGGACGCCAGAGCAAGGCCCACAGAATCAAGTAAGCAGGGCTCACAGAGATAGTGGGCAGATAGTGGCCCTGTGGGTCTGCCCCAGGGTGTCTGCACATGGTATGGTTAGGGGCTTCATGTTCTTGTGGGACTCCTAGCAGTGGGAGCAGGTGTATCTGACTCTCCTGGTCCTCTGGTTGGCCTTGTCCAGCCTATGTATGAGGATGTCTGTCTTACTGTATCTTGTTCTGTCTTCTTTGCTTGTTTTCTCTTGGAGGACTGCTCTTTTCTGAAGGGAAATGAAGGGGAAGTGGATCTGGTGGAGAGAGCAGGTTGGAGGGAGCTAGAAGTCGAGGAAAGGGACATGTGGTCAGGATGTACTGTATGAGAGGAGAATCTGTTTTCAATTTTTAAAAAGATCAAAATAAAGATATTACATTTTTAGGGTTCATGGTTCACTGTGGTGGAATTTGGTGGGGTTTATTTATCTTCATCTTCAGTGTGGCTTTATTTGGCATTACCTAGGAGACACACAGTGGGGCATCCATATCCATATGAGTACCTTCCCAGAAGTCTCCAGGAGTTGGAAGGCCCTCTGTGAGTTTGTGCAACACTCTCCCATGGAGTGGGCTGAATAAAAAGGAAAAGGGGCTGGGAATGCCTCTTGGTCAAATACTTACCTAGGCTATACAAAGCTCTGGTTTCAATCCTGAGGATGCATAAAACTAATTCTTAGTATTTGTACAGAAACTACACAATGCGGTAAAGCTATGTTTAATACAGGTCCTATTCTATAGCGCAGACTGGCTTTCAACTCTTAATTCTTTTGCCTCAGCATCCTAAGTACTGAAGTTTAGGCATATAACACATCTAACCACTAAAACTTTATAACTGTTGGGAACAAAATAAAGGGGGGGGGGGGCTGGTGGCCCTGGGAAAAGTAGGGGAGGAAAAGAAGCCCACTGCCCCATCAGAGTTTCCCTATTCTCTGGTCAGTCAGGCATGGGAGGGCTGCTACTTAACCTATCCACTCATCCCTGGGTGGGCATTCCTCTATCCCACTCTTCAGGGGGTGGTCAAGGGGCAGCCCTGCCTGGGGACCATCCTGGAGCTACTTATCTAAAGCCAACAGGGTTGTAGGAGAGAAGGAATAGGGGAAGAAGTTCCCAACAATAAAAAGTGCGCAGCGGAACTTGAAGGACAGAGACTGTCTATGGTTTAAGAGCTTTATTATAGAAATGCAGGGGAAAGAGAGAAGATAGAAGAGAGAGAGGCGGGGAGGGTAGGGGAGGGGAGAGGACAGGACAGGACAAAGAGAAAGGGAGCAGAAGAGAGAAGTGAGAGGACAAAGGAAAAAGGGTAAGAGTAAGAGAGCAAGAGTAGGAGTAAGAGCTCCCACTGTTTGGGCTGAGCACACCTTTTTATGGTCTTCACTGTTGCTAGGTAACTGGGGAGGAGTTTAGCCTGAAGGTCAGAAGCCTGGGCCATTGCTTAGGTGACCACTGACCATGCTTCTCTTGTGGGGGCTGTGGGAGGTGGTACCTTAGGCAGGGGCTAGAGTTCCAGGAACATGAGGGAACGCCTACCTTGTCATGTAGGTGAATTATGACCATTGGGGTTCAGACCTCAGCTCGACTGGAGACCAGCCTGCAATTCCCCACATATAACCTCAAAATTCAATGTCCTGTGGTGCTCTTATGATCATTTAGACAGGTACAGGGTGTTAGCATTTTATCTAAGCTCCTCCCCAGTTACCTGGTATGCCTGACTAGCTACAAAAAGGGTTGTTTGAGCCGTCCTCTCTCTCTTGCTCTTGACTTCTTGCTCCAACTCTATCCTCTAACCCCTAAGCTCACAAAAGTACTGGACATACACCTCTTCAATGTTTTCATACACAAGGGCCCTGGCTAGCATCTCAGAAAAGTATTGAAGAAATCAAGGCACTGCATTGGCAGGAGACATTCAGAAACAAACTCCTGGGGAATTGGTGGGCTGAGGAGTGATACCCTTCTTTCCGTGGGCTCATTCTCATTTTTTTTCATTCCTCCTCTTTTGTTTTTGGCAGTGTAGGCTTGCTTGTCTCCCAAGCACCCGGATTAAAATCGTCTGCCACCCCACCCCCCACAGATCCTTTCTTCTTGTTTCTTGACAAGTAGCTTCCTGGTATCACCTACTCACTCTGCAGACCAGGAAGGCCTTGAATTCCAGATCCACCTGCCTCTGCCTGCTTATCTCGCTTTATTTTCTGAAAAGAAACCAGACTGTGAAGTGAAGGTAGTTAGAGGAAGAGGGAATAAATACACGCATCTCTAAACTCCTCAGGTTCATGTTTTGCACCCAAAGACGCGAAGGAAAGTAACATTTTCATTAAAAAAGAAAACAAACTATTAGATTTTCAAGTCCCAACACTACACAGAGTACGAAGGTCCACATGGCTGCATAGCTTGTTCAGGCAAGGCCAGCGAAACGCCTGCAAAATCTGCACAACAGAAACATGAACACAAGACAGAAATGGAGGGGGAGGGCGCGCAAAGGCAACATACAGCCTTTGGCTGGCTCCCCAGTCTCACACCGTGGCCCCATCCCCCACTTCGAGCGGCCCGCCATGCGGCGGGATATTTCCCCAGCGGGAGTGGGGGTTGTAAGAACCGAGTTCCGGGTGCACTTCCCACAGCTCAGGTAAGCCACCGAACACGGGAACCAGTTCCATTCCTGTCCTCGCGGCGCTCGCCCGGCCCGGCCCCAGCCCCCGGCGCCCCGCGGCTGACAGAGACGAACTCTTCGCGGCGGCAGCGGAGTCCGAAGACCCCAGGCCGGCCGCGGCCTCTAGGCGGGTACGGGGCTGGGCGGCCTGGCGCCGCGGAGCTCCGGGCGAACCTGGAGCTCTTGCGCTGACTTTTTTTTTTTTTTTTTCGCGGCGGCCCGCTGCAGGCAAGGACTTTTTCTGGCCCGCTGGAAGTCAGCGAGAAAAACAGCGGACGGAGAACAAAAGTCCAGACCCCACAGCTAGTCATTAGGGTTAGGTGCCGAGGCCTTGCCGCCCTCCACCTTAAATACCCCACGGAGCACGCTGATTGGTCGAGCCCAGCTCTTGCGTAAATGTTCCTCATTGGTCCTGCCGCTTCCCCACTCCTCCTCCTCTTCCTCCTCCTACCCAGTCTCTTGCAAAATAAATAAATAAATAAATAAATAAATGAATAAATAATAAAAATAATCCGTTTCTTGCTGTGAGACACACACACACACACGCACGCACGCACGCACTTGGTTTCTGAAATACATTAGAGTCGAAACTAGGGATATTTCCAATTCCCCCCCTTTTTTTTCACACACACACAAAAAATTCCACCTTCAACCCAGTCAACTCCCCCGTTGTGGGAAAGTGGCACAAATCTTCAATTACAGAATTTGAGAGGTGAAAAGCAGGGGGGATCTCTTGTGAGTGCATGGCCAACCAGGTACTGAGTGCCAGAAAGAAAACAATTTCAAGGGTAGCTGGCCAGAGCCTATAATCCCAGCATGTAGGAGGCTGAGGCAGGAGGTCAGCAGTTCAAGGTCACCATTTTTTTTTTAATGCTCCTTTTTTGTTTTGTTTCAGACCGAGTTCCCTGCCTCTTCTCCCTGCCCATCCTTTCCCCACCTTGGTTCTTTCCCCCTACAGTTCTCTACAGGGCAGGAGAGGTTCTGAACAATTTGGTGCCTACATATCTCCTGGCAGAGAACCACAGAAGCATGGCAGGGGAAAGAGATGGAAAGCAAAAACTCATGGGGCCTTCTAAGACACCACTACTAAGGGAGAAGGAGAACCCGAAAGATACTACTGAATAAGCTGGCGCAGAGGCTCATAGCTGTAGGCTTCAAAGCCAACGTGGAGTCTAGACAACGTTTGTAAAAACTGTCCCTTAAGACAAATATGGACTGGGTGACCCCTTGGAATGCTGTAGAACCCATGTGGTAGAGGGCAACAGCAGATTCCCACTAACAAGTAAACAAACAAACAAACAAACAAGTGTTAATAGTGAGCAAATGAGGAAGCCCGCATAAGACAAGTGGTCAGCCATAGTTCAATAAAATGTTCTGGCTAGCACAAAGATATCCATTTGGACACTGTAGAGAATGTGTCATTTCAACTAGAAGACATACTACTTACTGCCTTTCTCAAGGCTTGGGTCCTGGGACCCCGATTAGGGTCAGCAAGGGAATGGAGAAAGGACAGACACACAGACAGACAGGCCTACAGAAAATCAGGGCCAACAGATAAGTGCTCACACTGATGGAATGGCACCCATTAGTTGGCAACTCAGAATCTCAGCATGTTCTCTGTAATTGCCTGCCTACAGAAATTCTTTAATTTTTTTTTTAAAAAACAAACCCCAGGGGCTGGTGAGATGGCTCAGCGGGTAAGAGCACCGAATGCTCTTCCGAAGGTGATAAGTTCAAATCCCAGCATCCACATGGTGGCTCACAACCATCCGTAACGAGATCTGGCGCCCTCTTCTGGAGTGTCTGAAGACAGCTACAGTGTAATTACATATAATAAATAAAATATATATCTAAAAAAAAAAACCCAGTATTTTGTTGTATTTTTATGCACCTTTAAATTTGTTTATCCCAACTGAACTTCATAATGATCTTGAGCAGTCGCACCTTTTCTATGAGGAACTGTAGCTTCCACAGGTTGCTTAAATCAGATAGCTGGTACATTGTTTAACCTAAATGGGGGGTCCAGGTGATCTACAGTTTCTTTGTCAAGCCCAAAGCTTGACTCAACTGTGCCCAAGGACTACAGAAGAATGCATGCATAGAGAGAACCTAGAAGGACCAAACAAGGCCACATCAAGGTCAGGAAGGTCCAAAGGGAGAACTCACATAAGGAGTGGGCCAAACAAGGCCACAGCAAGGTCAGGAAGGTCCAAAGGGAGAACTCACATAAGGAGTGGGCCAAACAAGGCCACAGCAAGGTCAGGAAGGTCCAAAGGGAGGACTCACATAAGGAGTGGGCCAAACAAGGCCACAGCAAGGTCAGGAAGGTCCAAAGGGAGAACTCGCATAAGGAGTGGACCAAACAAGGCCACAGCAAGGTCAGGAAGGTCCAAAGGGAGAACTCACATAAGGAGGAGGACTCACATAAGGAGGAGGACTCACATAAGGAGGAGGACTCACATAAGGAGGAGCACTCACATAAGGAGGAAGACTCACATAAGGAGGAGCACCCACATAAGGAGGAGGACTCACATGAGGAGGAGGACTCACATAAGAAGGGTAAGAGGTACTGTTGTTGGGTCCAGGAATTGCATCTCAAACCACACAAACATGGATCTCAGACAAGGATAGTTTATTGAGCATACGATGCCTCAAAACTGATCAACCAGGACCACAGTCCAGATTCGGGAACTTAACTATGGCCCTGAGGTAAGATCCTCCCAATCCACAAACATCTGTGCCAAGTTATTTCACCAATCAGGATTTAGGGACAGGGGAATTTCCTTAGGAACATGTCTTTGTTGTACACAACCTGGTCCCTTTGTTTGATGTATTCACTGTGCTAAGGGAGTTGTCTAATATTCATCTCCTAACTTGTCTACCAGGATAGGACTTGTCTAACATTCATGTTCTAACTTGCCAACCAAGGTGTCACTTACACATGTATGTGTCTCTTCCTGCCAAGCAGATGTCAGTGCCCAGGGAGGTCTTAAGAACTTAACCTTTACCAGACCTTACTCAAAACGGAAGTCTTTTTTTTTTTTTTTTTTTTTTTTTTTGAGACAGGGTTTTTCTGTGTAGCCCTAGCTGTCCTGGAACTCACTCTGTAGACCAGGCTGGCCTCGAACTCAGAAATCTGCCTTACTCTGCCTCCCAAGTGCTGGGATTAAAGGTGTGCGCCACCATGCCCGGCCAAAATAGAGGTCTTATTCCAAATAGTTTCCTATATTGGTGCAGCTGTCTCTCTTATGTCAGGCAGGGGCAGCTTGTACCATAAAAACTAATACACAGGTGCAGGAAGTGCTGTTGAGTGGTTGGTTCGGGTCCGAGCTTATTGTGGGTAACTATACAAAACAGTTCTCTTGGTTTCCAAGGGCACAGAACATAGGAGAATATGCAATCAATCTTGTCATTAGAAACTTTGCTAGTAACAGCAAAAACATGAAAAGGTTTCCTTATAATGGCAGGCTAACCAAGCAACCTAGGCTTCCCTCCCTCCCCCGCCCCAGACAAGGTTTCTCTGTAGCCCTGGCTGTCCTGGAACTTACTCTGTAGACCAGGCTGGCCTTGAACTCAGAAATCTGCCTGCCTCTGCCTCCCAAGTGCTGGGATTAAAGCCATACCTAGGCTTTAACATTCCATCTAGGCCTTAATATTTTACCAAGGCTTTGACACTGACTGCTTAAATTCTGCCTGCAGTATTAGCACTATCAGCTAAAAACAATACGGGGCATCGGGAGAAGAATAAAAAATTGTTCATTCTTGTGTCTCTGTCTACATCCTCCTCCTATCCAGATCCCTGAGAGGAGACAAGACACCTGTGGCTGTGCTTGCTACTGCACCTGAATTCATTGGAAAGGCATGCAAACAGTCTATGTAGCCTTGGCTGGCTTAGAACTCATTAAGTAGACTAATTTGACCTTGAATTTGCTTCAATCCTCCTGCCTCTGCTATCCTCTTGAGATTTCACGAAGCTGGGTGGGTAAGCCACCACACCCATAGATAGAATCTAAATTCTAACTATTTTTTAAGCCTATCCCCAAAGCCAAACCTCCCAGTGTCTTAAGCTTGGATCTGTACGAGACCCTTGGTCAGTGGTACTTACTTTGACATGCCCCTTAAGGAGAAACCAAGATGCAGATTGATGCAAAAGTAGGAGGGTTATTTTCTGGCCCATCAGGGTCGACCTTCAATTAATCTCTCAAGATGAGTGACTTGAAGGTGACCTTGAATGGGTATTACAAGCAGTTTTTATATTTTTAGAGACACAGGTTACATCAGTAAGTTTACAGTCCAAACTTATTGGCTAAGCATATTGACCTTTCAATCTGTTGGCACTCTTTGAACTCTCCCTGAGACTTTCCAGAGGGTCAGGTAATCATCAGTCAGTACATTCTGAGAATTTTTTTACTCAAGAATGTTCCTGTGGATGGAGAATGGAACTCAGCCTAGCCTTGACCCCAGGTAGTGAAAGATCCTGAGAAAATGTAACAGGCCTCAAAGACCCTGAAACTGGAAAGAGATTTCATTATTAGTAGATAGCCTTTACATAGCTAAACATAATAGCCTGAACATTTCTTGAATCTGTGTGCTTGTCCCTACTGTTCTTTGAATGCATGTATTTGCCAACTGCTATAGCTCACTGCCAAGAGTTTGTGGGTTAGTTGATGGATTGAGATGCAGCTCACTGCCAAGTGTTTGTGGTAA
>LR752835.1:3345-20125 GCA_902729485.2 Mus minutoides | reverse complement strand
TAACTCTATTTACTATATAAACCCCTAGCATTTGAGTTTCGGGGTCGACTCCTATACCTCTCATGGGGGCAGGTGTCGACCCGAAGCTTCGAGAATAAACTCTACCTTGTGTGTTTGCATCAAGAGACGGGTCTTGTCTGCTTCCTTGTGTGCACGAATTCCTGAGACTTGGGGAGACCCCCACTCAGGGGTCTTACAACACAATTGGTTAATGTGTGTGGCTGTTTACCAAATGTTAAGGGTTCCAGACCACCCTGGGCTGCCCTTGCAGAATTTGTAACAACTCCTTCAAAAGCTGTTACCGGCTCTTAGGTAGGTAGATTTGAGAAACTCAAACTGACTCTCTCACCTGTAAAACTTCTAACGAAGTATTTCCTCACACTGCAAAATTTTTACATACTCCTTTTAAAACTGGAATTCACAAAATCTTGAAACTTACAGGAAACCTGTCCTGGCCTAACACAGGGGTTGTGAAAGAAAGAACCTCTTTTAAGCAGCAGCTGAGATCAACAGGGGTGTCCTAGTCCAGGCTAATTTAGTGTTTGCTCCATCAAAAATCTACAACCACAGGGAGGGACCATCCACACAATACCCATTTATCTGTCTTTTAATTCATCCACTCAGTGCTATTTAGCCCAAATGGGTCTTCCCCTTCTGCCTTTGCCTCAGAGTATAGGGTGGCTCTAGAGTATAGGGTATGCACCACCACCACCTGCTTTGGGGGGGGGAGGGGCAACGGGATTCCTTCATTTGTGCAATATTTAGTTTACTACTACTTTTTAAATGCTTTTGAAATTAGTTCCCTACTCCACCCTGGTTGATGATCATGAGCCATGCTGCCATCATGATTAGTAGGCCGTGTCTTCGTGACTCCAGTGTTTATATAATGTTTATAATTTCTGTAGTGGGGTGCCATGCTGTAGTGATCAAGGTATCTGGGGAGGAAAAGGAGCCATTTAGCTGATGATTCCTATGGGCCAGACCCTGTCTGTATCTAGAATTGGGAAGACTGTCTCTCTCAGCACACACTGAGTGAGATGCAAGCCCCTTAGCCACCAGGAATCCCAAGTGAGATCTGAAAGAGAGCTGCGCCTGGCCCTGATGCACGTGGAGCTAAGACTGACTGTAATGGCGTCTAGATGGTCCCTCATGCCTTGTCTACTCACCAACAGAGGTGAGGGGTGTGGACCTGTGCCAGGGTGTATTTCAGTATTCTGTGTCCCATAACCCTTTAAAATACTTCTTTTGTAAATGCTAACTTTATTATAAACTTGTAGATTATAACACACAGACACACCAAGATTAACCAGTGCCCAAATCTATACATCTAATGGACAGTATGGAAGGCAATTCTGAAGATTGGAGCCCCACGTTGGACTGTACACTTTGACTATCAAACATATTTTTAAAAATTATTTATTATATAAACAATGTTCTACCTGCATATATGGCTACAAGACAGAAAAGGGCACCAAATCTCATTATAGATGGTTGTGAGCCACCGTGTGGTTGCTGGGAATTGAACTCAGGGCCCTTTGGAAGAGCAGCCAGTGCTCTTAACCTCAGAGCCATCTTTCCAGCCCTCAAACATATTTTTATGTTTCTTTAAAAATAAGATCAGTTTTACTTTAACTTCTGTGTGTCTTTCTGTATGCTCGGTATATATGGGTGCTCCCAGGGGTCAGTTGGTGTTATGGGCAGTTGTGAACTGCCCAGTGTGGGTACTTGGAAAAACAAGGAGTTTTATATATCCATCTCTTCCTCCCCTCACCTAGGCAGGATTTCTCTGTGTAGTCTTGATTCTCTTGGAACTCTCTCTGTAGACCAGACTGGCCTCAAACTCACAGAAGTCCGCCCACATCTGCCTCCCAGTGCTGGAATTAAAGGCATGCTCCACCACTGCCCAGCTGGATATATCCTCCTTCATAACTGGTGTCGGCAGACCAGTTATGTGTTCAGTCCTTCCTCATCCCCCAATATTTATTGTTTCTTGTTTTCTTCCTGCATGTTGTAGTGTACTCACACGTACACTTTTGTATATATTATGTAATATATTTATATATATAATTAAATACATTAATTGTATATAATTAAACTAATCCACATTTGTTTACATATATAATATATGTGTTAATAATTGGCAGGACGCTGTAGCTGAGGGAGAACAAATGCATGGTTTGCTTCTTTTTGAGATTGTGTGACCTTGCTTAATGTTATACATTCTAAGTCCATCCATTTTCCTGAAATGTTGTACATTTAATTTTCCTTTAGAGTTGAATAGTATCCTTGTATATACACCATTGTGTAAGCCATTTTACTCCTTACTCAGGGGTAAAATTGGGGGCCCAAAGGCACAGCAGCAGGGATCAGATCTCTTCCATCTGTGCTGTAGCATGGGGAGGTGTGCAGGTCAGTAGAGTTATTACCTTTGCATCCAGGAACCCAGAGGAACAACCTGTAGAATTCACAGCCTCCTGGCAGCAAAGCAACCGGTTTGTTCTCATATTGTGGCTGAACTACAGGAATCCATCCCAACAGTAGAGTGAAATGTATATATTCGTCGAATATTTTCTTTGTTCCTAAGAAACCTGCATGACTAAGTTGTACTATTTTAGGGGTGTAGCATTCCAAATCTGAAAAGACTTCCTTGTTTCCAACTATCTGGTAAAACTAGGAAAGTCTGTAAGTCTATCACAGCCAGCCCCCAGAGGTTTAGCCACTCCCAGGCTTGGAAGTTAGCTCTACTAAAGATTCCCCTCCCTCAAGGCCGGACTGGTGACAGTAGCAGTAACATCTGAAAAAACGAAACCCAAACCCTCTTCAGTGGCCTGTTGGAGTTGTCTCAGTTATGACCCGGGATAGAGGATGCCCATCAAGGCAGATTGAAAACAGCAGCAGGAAGCTTCGTCTGCAGCCTAGCAGTTTCTTTGTTATGTGGCACCTGAAGGATACCTGGGAGGCTTGAAAAAGTCCCATTACACATGGAGCCTTTCATAGACTGTCATCGGGACCATCATCACACAGAGTAGTGGAGTGAGCAGCCTAACCTACAATTTGAGTTCTTGAACCGTGTGACATATACAGAAAGGCAGCTGTGAGAAAACATGGGTTACAGAAATGAAAGGATAACAGTTAAATGGTCAGGGCATTATACAGAATGTACTTGAGGGCAGGATATATATATGCATTGTATAGAAACTTAGGGCTGGTTGGTATAATCAGGGACCTGTTTACCTAAGATAATTTTGGCACTTAAAAGTTTTTCTTTTCTTTTTATTGGGTATTTTACTTATTTACATTTCAAATGTTATCCCCTTCCCGGGTTTCCCCTCCGGAAACCCCCTATCCCATCCTCCCCCTAAAGTTTTTCTTTTTCTTCCTTTGTTTGTTTCTTTGTTTGATTGATTTTTTTATTTCTTTATTTTATGTATATGAGTACACTGTAGCTGTACAGGTGGTTGTTGGGAATTGAATTTTAGGACCTTTGCTGTTGATCTCTCTGGTCAACCCCGCTCGCTCCAGCCCAAAGATTTATTTATTATTATACATAAATACACTATAGCTGTCTTCAGATGCACCAGAAGAGGGCGTCAGATCTCTTGTGAGCCACCATGTAACTCAGGACCTTTGGGAGAGCAGTCAATGAGTGCTCTTGCCCGATGAGCCATCTCTCCTGATTGATTGATTTTTTTTTTTTTTTTTTTTTTTTTTGACACAGGGTTTCCTTGTGTAGCTCTGGCTGTCCTGGAACCCTTCCCATAGAGATCCACCTGCCTTTATTTCCAGAGAACTGGGACTAAAGACATGAGTCATCACTTTCCAGTTTAAAGTATTTCTTAAGAACTCAGTTTCTAGGAGTGCCCGGCTAGCTCAGTCGGTAGAGCATGAGACTCTTAATCTCAGGGTCGTGGGTTCGAGCCCCACGTTGGGCGCATGCTTTTGGAACTCAATCTGAGTTTAAGACCAGCCTAGTCTACAAAGTGAGTTCCAGAACTGTACTCCATACTTTTCCCTAGATAGCTAAAGTATATATACTTAAGTATATATTCAGTAAGTGCGTATATAAGTTCAGTAGCTCACCCTGCTCTATCACTGTCTCAATGATACTGTGGAGCACAATCTAGAAAGGATTTACAATAAACAGAGTTAAGTGCCAGTAATAAAAAGAAATTTTTAAAAATCTTTCTAATAGAGAATAACCTGGGCTGGTGAGATGGCTCAGCGGGTAAGAGCACCCGACTGCTCAAAGGTGATAAGTTCAAATCCCAGCATCCACATGGTGGCTCACAACCATCCGTAACGAGATCTGGCGCCCTCTTCTGGAGTGTCTGAAGACAGCTACAGTGTACTTACATATAATAAATAAAATAAATCTTCAAAAAATTTTTTATTTATTTATATGTAATAAGTACACTGTAGCTGTCTTCAGACACTCCAGAAGAAGGATGGTTGTGAGCCACCATGTGGTTGCTGGGATTTGAACTTAGGACCTTTGGAAGAGCAGTTGGGTGCTCTTACCTGATGAGCCATCTCACCAGCTCCTGCTTCCAAATTTTATCCCTATCTCTTTGCGGTTCAGTCTGATTTGAAAATTTCTGCATCTTTTGTTTTAGCATCTTTTCCAGTTCCTCTCTGCAACCTTCATTTTCCTCTCTCTGTCGTCTACCTTGACCTATAAAGTCCTGTACCTTTAGTTCCTCTAATTCCTTTTTTGTTTGTTTGTTTGTTTGTTTTGTTTTTGGAGACAGGGTATCTCTGTATAGCCCTGGCTGTCCTGGAACTCACTTTGTAGACCAGGCTGCCTCTGCCTCCCAAGTGCTGGGATTAAAGGTGTGTGCCACCACACCGGCTTCTAATTCCTTTTCTAAACTCGTAATATTAGGGCCCTGTCTTTTGAGAAGACATGATAAGCCATGGTAGTAACCATGTCAAAATGATAATTGACAACGTGTCAATTTCCTTTAAATCCATCCCTGTTAAACCGTTCAAAATACCTTATCAATTTATAATTCTTCTTGCCTGATCCAGAGCTTCTTGTACCTGTCTCCCTCTGCTGTTTGATTTAGGACACTGCAGTTCGCTTCTGTGAGGTCCTGTCTTTGGGTCAAGGACGCAGATTTCAGGTGGTTGAGGCAGACTGGAAGCAAGCAGGGAAGGCTGCTTGGGCGGAGATGCCTGCTGTGCTTTAGGGAAGGCTATTTCGCCGGCAGTCACACCCCAGGGTCCTCAGTCCTTCTTTAGTCTTAGGGAACCCCAATCTTTGTTGTGATGCTGGCTGGCGATTCCTAAATACCAGCTCAGGCTGGGGTGCTGCCTCTGGTTTCTTAGGGCTTGGAGAGGGAGCTTTTCAGTAGCTCTCTGTAGACATGTCAGACCCACTCAGCGTTTAATTTACACAGTGACACAGCTTTAGACCGCAGCCCTCGCTGTTTTTATTTGGGGGGCTGGCGTCTTTTATCTCAGGTTAGTTAGGTTCTAAGCCCGACATAGGTGTGCCAAATGTTTCGTTAATTTCTTACCCCAATAAACCCGTATAAAACCACACACAACCCAGTTATTATATTTATAAGCTATATGTCTAGAATGGGCACTATACTAATGTATTCCCCGGCTATGAGACCTCTTGCTATCTGCAGCCTCCCAGGCCATGTGGTTCTGTTGGGGTCCAACCCGCGGTCCCCCACATAACCTGGGTTCCATGGGAGGCGGATTGGGGATAGTTAGGACTAGCTGGGAGAGAAAAAATAAAACACTGAGTCAGTTCTCTGGTCAAACCATGTCTGCTTCTTTACTGAAAAAAATCTCTGTAAAATCTGGAGGGAAAACCCAGCCACCACCCACCACCAGTCAGTTCTGCGCAGGCGCCTGGGATGTGGCAGGAAGTCCAAAGCGTTGTGGAATGTTCCAGCTGGAAGGGGGGTCCCAGATGTGGCACAGCTGGCAAGGTGACAGGCAGAAGCCTCTAGAGAGGGCAGGTGTAGATTAGCACAACAATGGAAACCAGCCTTAGCTGGAGAAACACAATGTATGTGGCTTCTTGTGGCACGCCCTCAGAGACATCAGGTCTGAGCTCCCAGCCTTGAGCCGGCATGGGGGGAAGGGAGACCACATCTACCCCTTACTTATATAATAAAAATAAGCGGGACTGAGTCATAAATACCATTTATGCTCCATCGTCCTGCCTGGGAGTTATGGTGTCTTAGGATCTCAGACCTTCCCGAACCATCCAGTTCCGTCTTTGAGAATATATGCAGCTGTTTATGAATATTTTTCACAAACATGGTTCTGTGGCATAATATTAATAAGCCAGGGCCTCTTGGCATATATCTCTGTCTTAGAATGGTATAGCTCGGGGCCTGGTTGCCTGTCGTAGGCTTGTCCAGTCCTCATCGCACACCCAGCTGCCAATTCAGACCAAAGCCACAAATATATATATATATTCCATGTGCATCTTCATAACGCTATGATCCTGCCAGGTATGTGGGACCAGCTCAAGTTGGGGACCTGCTCCCTAGCTGGAGCTTTGCTGAAGGGAAAGGCAGACCTGTATGAAACACAAAAGCTGAACAAAGTTAAAACACAATAGCTTCTCTTGGGAGAACTAGGAAGTCTTATTCAGTTGCAAATTAGCAACCACCAAGTTTAGGCTCTGGTCTCCCTGCGTGGAGCAGGTGACTGGGAGAATCAGCAGAAAGGCTGTTTCTTATGTAAAATAGGCCAAGGTCCAAGTTAACTTTAGCAATCTTAATAAGGAAATCTCTCATAATGGAATAATTCTTAGACCAGCCTAAGATTGAGTTAGACTAACTGGTCACACTGAAGGAAAGAGAAAAATCATTATAACTCCTTCCTATGACTAAATTTTTAAAGTCAAATTCCACAGTCTCTAATGTTCTCTGTCCCAAAGGTTAAAGATGTTTAAAGCAAGGCATCTAAGCCTTTCTCATCCGGGACAAGTTAAAAGTTAAAAGTGTATACCTCATTCATAATTTAAAAAAAAAAAAAAAAAAAAAAAAGCCGGGCGTGGTGGCGCACGCCTTTAATCCTAGCACTCGGGAGGCAGAGGCAGGCGGATTTCTGAGTTCGAGGCCAGCCTGGTCTACAGAGTGAGTTCCAGGACAGCCAAGGCTATACAGAGAAACCCTGTCTCGAAAACAAACAAACAAACAAACAAAAAAGTGTATACCCAAATCAGCTTTCTTGTTACCACAATCAGGGCACTCAGTGAACTCACATGTCAGCCTGTAGAATTTGTCAGCTTCTGTAGCACTCTGTGAAGAGAATCTAACCACTCCCTCTTTTCCAGATTAGACAAAAGCAAGATTTTTGCCTTTGGTGGCCTTGGAGGGGGGGTGCTATCTGCCCCCCCTTTAAATTTAAAAGCCAATAATTTTTTGTCTTTGAGAATTATAAAAATTCTCTGTAACATGGGCAACATTAGATTATTTCAAATGCTTGACTATTAAAACTAGCTCCAGGTGCTGGTGAGATGGCTCAGCGGGTAAGAGCACCCGACTGCTCTTCTGAAGGTGATAAGTTCAAATCCCAGCTTCCACATGGTGGCTCACAACTATCCGTAACCAGATCTGGCGCCCTCTTCTGGAGTGTCTGAAGACAGCTACAGTGTATTTACATATAATAAATAAAATAAATCTTTTAAAAAAAAATAAATAAAACTACCTCCAATATCTGTATAAGTCTGATTAGGAACGCCAAGCACATAAGAATTTTTAACATAGGCAATAAAACTTTTAGTTGTTTCTCTTAAAGAGTAATTATAACTGGAATGCTTGAAAAGCTTTAATTCACATGTGCATATTTATCTATTAATTAGAAATAAAAGTATCCAATTGCAGCAATTGATTAAGTGTATATCCTCAAGAATTGATATCATTAAGTGAAAACAAGTAAAAGCTGAGGACACTAAGAACAGATTTTTACAACTTGACATGCACATTCTGTAAAAATATTAAAACAATCATATGGCCAATTATTCTTGTATAACGTCTATAATCTACCTGGGAATATAAATTTAGCACGGCATTACTTTAAGAGGTTTTTTCCAGGCAATCTAGAGCAAATTCTTAAATATCTAAAGACAGTCCTTTTAAAAGAACAGCATTAATTCTTATGAATTGTACATGCTTAAACAATTGCAAATTTGAAAATTAATATCTGAGTGACGAACAATTTTAAGCAATTGTAAGCTGAGATATATATACATATTGACTATTAATATACAAATTAAAGTTTGATTATTTTTTACCTTTTAAAACACCATCTGCAGCACACAATTTAATTATCTGTGCTGAAGTAGGAGGGAACTCAAAAGAATAAAATATATGATCCAATTCATATATACTTTTCTCCCATAAAAGGGCTGTTTTTAAATATAGAAAATGGGATGAATGCATGCATAACTTTATAGAAGACAAAAAGGCATGCACCAAATAATTTTTAACTTTAGGAAAATTACCATCAACTCTATTTAAAATGATGGTATGCAATAAGCCGAATATTAATATTCTGCAATAACCAACTTAATTGCTGTTTGGAATAAGGAACAGACACCTTGTCAGGTTTTTAAGACACAATTTTTGTTACAATTTTTCTAAAATATAAGGATTTACTTTATAATTCTAAATTAGCACCACAGCCTTAATAGGAAGTTCAAACTTTACTTTGAGGTCAAGGAGGACGATTTTACATTAATGTTTTCTCTTGCCAAAGAATTGCTGTGGGAACATTCAATAACCATACCTAAAATAAGTACCTAGTATTTAATAACCACAGATTATAATTGATAACAATTTTAAAAAGGCTTTCTTTATTTCCTGTAAAGTCTTTTGTACTTTACCAATTAACTTGTGTCTTTCCAGATAACACCCAACAAAGGTTTGAATCATCTTAAGACTCTGAAGTCTGGGGGCTGGAGAGATGGCTCAGCGGTTAGGAGCACTGACTGCTCTCCAGAGGTCCTGAGTTCAAATCCCAACCACCACACAGTGGCTCAGCCATCTGTAGTAGGATCTGCTGCCCTCTTCTGGTGTGTCTGAAGTCAGCTACAGTGTACTCGCATACATATTTATACATATTTTTAAAAAAATATTTTTAAGCTGGGCATGGTGGCGCACGCCTTTGATCGCAGCACTTGGGAAGCAGAGGCAGGCGGATTTCTGAGTTCGAGGCCAGCCTGGTCTACAGAGTGAGATCCAGGACAGCCAGGGCTACACAGAGAAACCCTGTCTCAAAAAACCAAAAATAAATAAATAAATAAATAAAAGACTCTGCGGTCCTAGACAAATAAATCTCCTAGAAGCTTTTGAAAATAAACATTTAAAGCGAATCAATTTTTCTTTCTCAGACTTTCTGTACCACAATTTTCCAGTATAATTAAAACCCTAAATATTGTCTCTTGAATATTTTCTTCAGGAACAGGGACTTGAGCCCTGGACTCTCAGGTTAAAAGTCTGATGCTCTACTAATTGAGCTAGCCGGGCTCCTTTTTGGAGTAATTACTGCTCCCCAGTACTTTAAAGCTCATTGTGTGAGCACAAAAAATTTGAATTAAACTGCCCTTCAGAGGAGACAACTAACAAAAACCTTCTACTTAGGAACAGCATACCCTGAAAGATGCAAACTCTTAGCTTCTCATTATTGAAGCAAAACCATAAACATTTTCTACATAAGCTGTACCTAAACTTAAAATTTTTCTGGTTCACTAGAAACCTTTAAAAATTACCATTACCAGGGTGCAAAGGAAAAAACAAACTTTTTAATCTATAATAACCTTTTAAAAAATAGGCAAGCCAGCTTAGAATGCTTTTATAAATCTTACAGCACCCTGTAATGAGCAGCACCTGGGTAGGTCCGAGAATTGTAGTTCAGCTAAGAGGAATTTCCCTGGAGACAAGGAGGGCGCAGGGAGGGGGTGAGGTCTCTAAGAATTCATGGAGAGACTGCAGAATCTCAGGAATGGGGGTTGAGCTCTAACTCAGCTCTCGTGGCTGAAAAGGATTTTTAATCATCTTCAGGGCAGGAATCATACTTACTAGATGATTCTGGTTCTGCGTCCACTTGACGAACCAGTCATTGTGGGCAGCCATCGTGCTCCATCTTCTTCTTGTGAAAATATGCAGACAGAATCTCTTCCCCAGATTATCACAGGGTCTGGACTGCTCCATTTATTAGTTAATTGGTCCCGCCATTTTACCATAACATAAGAGCTAGAACTGGATGCCAGTGGCGATCTGCTGCAGACTGACCCTTATCATCAGTTTGCAAGAAGTTTAAAGCAAATAAAACAAAAGCAAGATGCGCCTTTGGTGACTTTGGGGGGTAAAGCCACCCCTGTTTTGTTTTTAAAAGCCAAATTTTCAGGATGCGATGAGCATGTTCAACGATTCCTTGTCCCATGGGGTTACTAAGGAATTCCAGTCTTATGTTTAATGCCAAATTCTTTACAAAAGGAAATAAAGTTGTTGCCAGCATACGCCGGACCATTGTCTGTCTTAATCAGTTTAGACAACCCCATCGAATTAAAAGCTTGTAAACAATGATCAATTACACTTCTAGAGGCCTCTCCCGTATGTAGAGAAGCGAAAATAAATCCAGAACGGGTGTCTATACAAACATGTATATATTTTAATTTTCCAAATTCCACGTAATGAGTTACATCCATTTGCCAGATCTGATTTGGCATAAGGCCTCGTGGATTGACTCCTAAATGCTGAACAGGAGTTAATGCAATACATTCAGGACATTGATTAACAATCACTCTTACCTGTTCTTTAGTAATTTTATGTCTGAGCCTTAAGGTAAGGGTAGAGAGGTGGAACTTAGCATAATCGCTTCTAGCCAACGCAACAGGATCTGAAATTAAGGCCTCTCCTATTAGAGCTCTGTTGATGCAATCATTGCCTGCAGCTAAAGGTCCAGGAAAACCGGAATGAGCTCTTATATGGCCTATATAGAACGGATGTTTTCTAGCAAGAATGAATTGTGAAAACAGCTCCGCAATTGTGAAAACAGTGATCCTGCTGGCATATTAAACTTAAAAGTACCACAAGTCTCCAATAAGGGGATTGATTGTGCAACATATAAACTATCAGTAAAAATATTAAAAGCATCATTTACAGACTGAAAGACATTTACTATTGCTGTCAGCTCTGCCAACTGAGCTAAGAGAGGCCAGGAGTTTCTATGACCACCTGTCCATCATTTATAAGATATCCGGCTCGTCCTTTAGAGGAGCCATCAGTAAAGATTAAAGGAGCATTATTCAAGGGCTGAAAAGAAGTCACATTAGGAAATATCACCTCGTGTATATTGATAAAAATATCAGTGTGTTTGGGCGAATAACCAGGCAGCAGACCAGGCTGAGGGGGTTCCACGTGGAGAGGTTTATTGAGCGGGTGGGGGAGGGGGCAGAGAAGAGGAGAAAGAGATAGAGGGGGGAGAGAAGAGAGAGAAGAAGAGGAGGACAAAGAGAGCGAGGAGGGGTGTCTTCCCAATTTATAGGGAGAATGATGTCACACCACTGAGGGTGGAGACTGAGCCTGGTGGGCTGTGGGATTGAAGGTGGTTGCCTTGGCAACGCAGGTAGAGAGTCACCTGGGGCTTGATGCTAACAGTGTACATTTAAATTTTTTTATCAATCTATCTTGAGGATAATGGTTATCTATAGTCCCTATAAATTCTATCTGAGCAAATAACCGGTCTGTGTTGTGTTGTTTTAGCCAAGCATCCTGTTCTACACTGTAAGGTTGAATAAGTATCTGGCTCTCTGCCAAAATAAGTTAGTGCCTGCCTCCTTCCAAGTGTGATTACCTGCACTACTGCCTCATAATATGGCAGGATATTACGTTTAGGAGAAATCTGCAAATGAACCCACATAAGCGGAGCCTTTTGCCACAATAATCCTGTGGGCATATGGATTGTATTAAAGATTAACAGGTGTAAAAGCAAAGAGTAGTCTATATAAGTGACAAAATGTTCTTCAATAGCTCTTTCTACTAGTTGTAAAGCCAATAATCCTTCTGAGGTTAAGGATCTAGGAGAAGTAGGATCAGAACTTTAAGAATATCAATTAAAGGTTTCAACTCCCCTGTAGCAAGCTTTAAATAGGGACGAAGCCAATTAATATCACCTAACAATTTTTGAAAGTCATTTAAAGTTCTTAAGTTGTCCCTGAGAATAACTACCTTTTGGGGGTTAACAGCTTGATCAGTAAGTCTAAAGCCCAAGTAGCTATAAGGGTCCTGGGTTTGTACTTTCTCAGGAGCTATTTAGAGGCTGTTATCAGCCAAGGCCTTTTCTAAATTTCTATAACACAAAAGAAACTCTTGGGGGTCTTTTCCTGCAGCCAAGACATCATCTGTGTAATGAGAAATGTAGATCATAGGCCATTGCTGTCTTACAGGCTGGATGGCTTGTGCCACAAACTTCTGACATAACTGGGGCTATTAGCAATGCCTTGGGGGAGGACTGTCCATTGAAATCTCTTCATAGGTTCCTTAAAATTTATAGAAGGAATACTAAACGCAAATCTCTCACAATCTTCCGGGTGCAGAGGAATAGTAAAGAAGCAATCTTTCAAATCAACCACAATTTTGTAATATCCTTTAGGAATGGCTACTGGAGATGGAAGCCCAGGTTGCAAGGTACCTATGGGCACCATGGCTTCATTAACCTTTCTTAAACCCTGCAACAATCTCCATTTACCCAATTTTTTTCTTAATAACAAAGATCGGGGTATTCCAAGGAGACTAAGATTCTACTAAATGTCCCGCCTCTAGTTGCTTCTGCACTAGCGAAGAGGCAGCTTCAATTTTCTTCTTTAGGTAGAGACCACTGATCCACCCACACCGGACTGTCGCTAAGCCAGCGAATATTATCAGCATGGGATGCAGGCAGGACAGTGGCCATTACTGAAAATACCCCAAACCTCTAGTGTTAGGGTGAGGCTTAGGACCTTCAAAGGTCTTAATACCTTGTTTCTCTTTTCCTAGCCCATGACCAGGCAAAAATCCTTGTCCTAGTATCTGCTTAGTAACTGTATCACTAGGACTACACATTATAATGCCCATTTGAGATAAGAGATCTCTTTCCCATAGGGTAACAGGCAAATCTGGCATAACGTATGGCTGAATCTGTCCTGAGTTGCCTTCCTCATCTCTCCAGGTTAGCAGCTTGGAGCTTTGTTTTGGGTTATTGGCATAACCGATTCCTCTAAGATGAGTAAGAGTTTCAGACAGAGGCCAATTTAACGGCCAGTCTTCTCCTTTAATAATGGTAGCCGGGCGTGCTGATGCACGCCTTTAATCCCAGCACTCGGGAGGCAGAGGCAGGCGGATTTCTGAGTTCCAGGCCAGCCTGGTCTACAGAGTGAGTTCCAGGATAGCCAGGGCTACACAGAGAAACCCTGTCTCAAAAAAAACAAAAAACAAAAAACAAAAAAACAAACAAACAAAAAACAAAAAAACAAACAAACAAAAAACAAAAACCATAGAGCACACTTACAAGCGAGTAGCTGAAATGTTGGGTTGAATTTCTCCTTTCCTTGGCTCCTGCTTTGAAGTCTCACACCACCAAGCCTGGTTTAGTTGCCAGCACAACCCTTCTCAGTACGTTTTGAAACAAGTCCCTGGCAATTGAAAGAACAGGGAAAGAGTCGCAAGGAGACAATTCCTCTTTTGTTTTCTCTCCAGACAAATACTGTTAACTTTTGTTCTTCTTTAAACAAAACCTTACGATTTTATTGTTCTTGTGGAAAATCAACTTAGAACCCAGCCACTTGGCCCTTTCTCTTCTTGTCACCTCCCAGTTCAAGCTGCTTGTATCTCTCTTTTTTTTTTTTTTTTAGATTTATTTTATTTATTATATGTAAGTACACTGTAGCTGTCTTCAGACACTCCAGAAGAGGGCGCCAGATCTGGTTACGGATGGTTGTGAGCCACCATGTGGATGCTGGGATTTGAACTTATCACCTTTTTTTGTTTGTTTGAATTTTCAAGACAGGGTTTCTCTGTATAGCCCTGGCTGTCCTGGAGCTCACTTTGTAGACCAGGCTGGCCTCGAACTCAGAAATCCTCCTTCCTCTGCCTCCCGAGTGCTGGGATTAAAGACATGCGCCACCATGCCCGGCTAAGGTTTCTATTTGTAATTAAGAATAAGTTCCCAGTTCAAGGCCAGCCTGGTCTACAGAGTAAGTTCCAGGACAGCCCCCCCCCCCCCCCCCGACTCCATCCCATCCATATTATGAGCTGCTGGGGCACATGAAGGGGCAGGTCCTGTGGATAAAGTTGCAGGATCTCCATGACTCTTGGCAACAGCAGGATGTCCGAAAGGAATCCCAGTGAGGACCCAGTATTGATGGTGTAGCAGAAGCTAGAGGTCTTGACCAGATCAGTGACGCACTGCAGTGAGCATTCATCTAAAGCAACTTGGGCAAACGGGGATATACTGTGTGACACATGTTAGCTTCCAATGTTGCTATGTCGGTGAGCGTGCGATGGAGAAGCTGGAAAGATGGAAGAGCAAAGTAGTGGTGTGGAAATTTCTCCTTTCTTTGGAGACTCGTTGTGTCATGAGATGTCTCTCTAGAAGCTGTCATAGGAGAGGATATTTTGCTAAGGCAGTCACTTGAGAGGAGGCATGACGTTTGGAAAAAGAATAAAATTGAACCCAACAGACAGAACGACCCTCTTGCAGACAGAATGACTCTCTTGCAGATAGACAGAACAACTCTCCTGCACTGGGTTGCCTGGCAACGCTTTGCTGGCCTTTGCTTGTTGTGACTCTGTAGAGAGAAACTGGCCAAAGACCTTCTCTTGGTATTCCAGCTGCTTCTTGTCACTTCTGCAGACTCATGCTGACTTGGCAGAACCTTGTGGTTTCTGCTAGATCAAGCAGCTGCTACTGATTTGAGTTTGGTTTTTGCTATTGGACTGGACTGTTGTTATCCTGATAACAAAGATTGGAATCACCCCCCCCCAAAGAACTACCTCTCAACAGGCCCACAACCCCCTCTGTCTTATTAACTATCTTTCTTCCCTGCCTTCTGTCAGTGGGCTAGCAGAGAGGTTGAGGCATTAAAGAACCCTAAATAATGTAGGGCTTGAAAAGCCTAAGCCTACAGAGTGGTGTGTACACAGCAGAACTGGAGACATGACAGCGGTGACGGATGCTGGAGATAAAGAGTGGTTCCTTTCCTGCATTGGACCTCCTCAAAAGACCTCCATGGTCCATGCTCCTCCCAGAGGCCACAGAAGACCACATTGATACCTGTGGGCTATAACTGCTACTGGACATCAGGCAGAAGTCCTTGGCACATGCTGATATCAGAGACCAAGTGAATGTTCATGTACCATGCTGTTGCCAGAAACTCATGAGATCCTAGGATCCATGCTTCTGCTGACAGTGAAAGGCAACGAAGCTACCCATGAAAAGCTTCTGTGACAATCCCTGCCTACACCCTACCTCAAAGGTAACAGTAGAGAGAAGATTTTTTTTTTAATTGCAATGGGGGGTCTGGAGTATAGCTCTCCATGGTCAATGGCCTCTGACAGGGATGCAGGTAGAGAAGAACTCAGCCTCCCTTGGGAGGCGTGGGATGGCCACTAGACTTTGACCACGTTCATTATTCCTTTCATTTTGAGAGGATGACAGAGAGCAGACATGGGAGCACTGGGAGGTGAGAGGGATAGGAATGTATGACATGAGATTCCCAAATAATTAATGAAAATATTATGTTAAAATAAAGAGAAGTTCCTGTTTCTTGGATCTGCTTGAAAACAGTTAACATAGCGATACCCTTGATCCTTCCCTTTCTATGGATTTTTTGATCACATACCTGTGAACATGGTACCTCTCCTATAAAACAGACTACAAGAATGCAGCAAGGGCTGCTCTTTTAAGTCTTGACTTAGGGTGAGGCAGCCAGTTGTCCACTCCCAGGTATACCCGAAAATACATCCGGCTTTATTTGGACAATTATGGACGTGGTCTTTTCTTGGTGACTTTGTTCTCAGCTGCTTCGGACATGTGGTGTCGAGATGACTCTTCCAACAATTTTACGCTAACATACAATTATTAAACCTTATTTCACTTAAAGTAAAATATATAACTGCTTAGATATTGAAAGAAGTGGTCCCCACTCAGGTTCATTCAGTACTTTCGTCCCTGCATATTATATCTGGATGGTTGGTCTAATTTTACCTACAATAAAAAGCTTCCTCCTAACCATACGGAGGGGTCAGGTTGCAGTTCCTTTACTGTGCCCCTTTGCATTCAGAACTCACAGAGATGTGCCTACCTCAGCCTCTTGCCCTGACCTCTGGAGCAATTAAAGGCAAGTGCCATTCCCCCAACCTAAATTTTGTTTAGAAGTCACATGACTGAATGTACTCTCTCCTCTGCCCCTCTCCCTCCTTACCACATCACTGTCATGCATTTTACATCTGTGGCTGTTGGCCTGGCTATCAGTCCTTCATTAGGTGCTTTTGTGGTGTGTGTGTGTGTGTGTGTGTGTGTGTGTGTTTGCCTGTAAGCACACTGGGCAGCTATCCTAAGGCCTAGTGCATATTGAGCACTTGCTTGCTCTCTCTTTGAGCGAGAGCCCCTCCCCTGATTTTGGTCTTGATGGATAGGACCACAGTGTGTGAACACTGCACCTCAGCTAATGCAACAGTGGGGGTTGTACTGTGTGCCCAGTGGGGAGAGGATGCAACTACTCTCTCTATCCCCACTTGAGGAAGTAAGGCAGGTCCTAGAGCCCGGA
>LR752098.1:97278-108758 GCA_902729485.2 Mus minutoides | reverse complement strand
GAGCACTGACTGTTCTTCCAGGGATCCTGAGTTCAATTCCCAGCAACCACCTGGTGGCTCACAGTCATCTGTAATGGGATCTGATGCCCTCTTCTGGTGTGTCTGAAGACAGCTACAATGTATTCATATATACATTAGATAGATAGATAGATAGATAGATAGATAGATAGATAGATAGATAGATAGATAGATATTTAAAGCAAAGAAGTACTATCAAAAATGATACTGTAAAAATGAAAAAAAGAAAAAAACTAAATTGAATAATTTTATACTCATATTTCAAAAAAACCTTTCCAACATTGACCCAGAACCCAGAAGCAAGAGCAAAATAAAACATATATTTGGATAAAAACATAGATAAAATTAAAATTAAAAGTATCAAAGTAAAAAAATCTACCATGAGTAAGAAACAAAACTAATTAATTTTATCTGGTCAGTAACAAAAGTGGAAATAGTAAGATACATGGTATGTAAACATACCTAATATACATGTGGTGATTTCTTTGTGAACTTTCTTTTGTAAAATTAATTATTAGCACTACATTACCACTAATACATACCAAGTATTTCTTATGTTATAAGCAAATCAAGAAATGACCTATTTATCAGCATAAATATTGATATATGACTGACATCCTCTCTCAAGCTCCGCCAAGACCAGATGTGCTGCCTACATTGTATGAGTCTTCACAAAGTAAAGAAGGCAGGGTTTGAAGCAAGTGGGCCTTTAATCATAGTAAGATTTAAAGAGAGGATTCTGAGTGCCAGAAAATATTTTAGAGATGGAAGATATTGAATTTTTTAGCGATTTAGGTATCAAATTAGAGCAGCGATTTCAGATCTGCATAAGGCTCTGTTCTTAATTGTCAATTAAATGTAAGCATTTTAATAGAAATCTCTCTCTTTTCTCATCAAGATGTTACTATAAGGATCTCTCAGCCCCTCGGAGCTTTCTTTTGACTTCCACATCCACGGGCACTCTGAAACTATGGACCAAAACAAGATTAAAACTAGATATACAACCTCAGGGTTCAGCACAGAAACACATTTGTTAAGTGTCCTTTATGAGTTTGAGGTATGAAATCAGACTCAACCTTGAGTGCTTTAACAAGCAAATGCAACCAGTTACTCAAACTACCACTGATCTCTACTCTTCTCTCTCTTTCTCTCTCTCCTCCTTCCCTCCCTCTCTCCCCTCCCTCCGTTTCTCCCTCCCTCCCTCTTTCCCTCCTTCTTTCCCTCCCTCCCTGCCCCCAACCTTTCCTGTCTTAAAGGGCCTCAGTTCCTCACTAGAGAGTGTGGTCCATTGAGCAACAGCATTGACTGGACACAGGCTCTTTGTTATTCTCAAAACCTTCGGTTACTCATGCCTACATTACATTTCAGAAGCATGCCTTAAATTTTTGTGTCCCCTTTCTACCATACAATTTCTGCTTCAGATGCAGCATTGTAAATTAACAGTCTTTGGTGTAGATCTAGGTTTACTGAGGCTATTATTATTATTATTATTATTATTATTATTATTATTATTATTATATAAAAGCACATAAGAGAAAATATCACGTGAGATACTTTGAGTTGTCTATCAAATGGAAATTCTTTTCCCCTGAGTTAAACTAAGAAATCTTGATGAAAAATTAATTCTCCTTGTAGAATATTCTAGGGTTTTTTTTTTTTACTTCAGTAAACATTATCTTAAATTTCCAATCCCTCTAGTCTCCTGAAACCACCACTGCTTTGCTATTGGATATTATTCTTTCTGACTATACATCCATAGTCCCTCAGCTGAGCTTAGGGACTCTGTGGACGGTAGCCTTCTTATCTTCACTACTTATACATCACCACTCTTGGATAACTGGACAAGCCAGGCCAAAGGAATAACGCACCCTCTGGGGAAGATGCCCAGGACCATACTGTAGAGCACATCT
This sequence comes from Mus minutoides, assembly GCA_902729485.2. Classification (NCBI taxonomy): domain Eukaryota; kingdom Metazoa; phylum Chordata; class Mammalia; order Rodentia; family Muridae; genus Mus; species Mus minutoides. Next base: position 106,830 of record LR752098.1, on the reverse strand, counting down.
CCCCAGACCTGTGGTTCTCAATCTTCCTAATTAAAGGACTATGGCCTTTTATACAGCTCCTCACATTATGGTGACCCCAACCATAAAATTATTTTGTTGTTACTTCATAACTGTGATTTTGCTACTATTATAAGTCACTGCATAAATATCTGACATGCAGGATGTGTGACATGCAACCCCCAGAAAGGTCACGACCCACAGGTTGAAAACCAGTTCCCTAAAGCACTTGCCACATACTTTTTCACTCAAGTGTCGCTTGGTGTTCAGCAGTAAGAGTGATTTTTTACCAACACACTACAGGCACAGTTTGGTCTGCTCCTCCCTAGATAAAGCCCTCCATCTGACTTGAGGGCTTAGAAGCTATTCTGTATGCCATCCAGTCTGGGTCAGTTACTTTCATGTGCTGTGACCACAATGCCTGGCAGAATCAACTGCCTTCTTTACAATTCTTCTGTGTCTGTCACAGGTAAAGAGCAGTCTTGGTCATGCATTTTCTTGAATATAGTCACTAAGAACTAAGCCATCACCATTGATTATCAAGAACAGCTTCAGCTGGCAGTGTTCTTGTGTAGTTGTAATACATGTAGTTGTAATAGACCCATCTCTCCTCAGAGTGTATGCTCTTTGCACAGGTATCAGCAGTCTTGTGTGCTGCTGAAAAGTGACCCTCTATTTGAGCTTCTCATTATTCTTCTTATCTGACACAAAGAAATATCTTCTGACAATCCTAGAATAATAGAACTTCACTCTCTCCTGTGCAGGTGAAACTAAATTATGTACTGAATAGAGTGAAATGATGGTACAGTTGCAAGAACACATCAACTGTAATCTATATTATATATATATATATATATATATATATATATATATATATATATATATATATATATATATATATATATATATATATATATAGCTGCAGGGAACCTTGAAGGAATGCAAGAAGGAAGGATAATATTTATTTGCATAAAAGAATGCTATGAGACTTTTTAGACAGATTGTTTTCCACAGGATGGGGATAAAATAGCTCAGTCAGAAATAACCACATGGCTTTTATAAGCCTCATATATTAAAATAAATCTCAGCTCTGGTTATATGAGGTGTGATCCCACTACTTCAGTTACATGGGGTGTGTGGATATATCTGACAGGGCCTCATGTCACAGACATTGATTCAAACTTGCTATGTAGTAAAGAATGACCTTGAACTACTGATCTTTTGACAGTGTCTGTCACCCAAGTGCTAGTCAGGCATGGTCTTGCACTCCAGTCCCACCCCACCTATCACATGGCAATTTCTAAGACAAAAGAAAGGAAATTCTGTCCTTGTCTCACCAGAAGCCCTCACTGTCCTTTGACAGGAACACTTAGCAGCTCTCGATCTATGTACTACCTCAGACAAACCTACAGATTGTCTAAGGTGAAGAATCAGAAGAGAATAAGAAAAAGCATACAACATAGCTACCATGTAATTCAGCCACCCAAACTCTGGTTACCCCAAAGAAGGATGAGATAACACGAGAGGGGGGACACCTGAAAGATATTTCCTCTGGGCTTTGTTTTAATATTAGACCTACATATATAATCAGTGCTCTGTGATTGGCTCATAATTTCATATACCCAAAGGAGACCACAGAGTAAAGCATCAAATCAAGCCCTGTGAAGCCTGATTCCCCAATAAAAAAGCAAATTGGCCCATCTGGCATCACTCAAGTGATGGTACCTTAAATTGTTCCTCCAAAGATGACTTGACAACAGTAGCAGAACCATTAACAATCTCCTCTAGCGTCAAATGGCGCTGCATACTAAAGGCAGATGTAGCCCCAAAGGAAAAATCAGCTTTCCTGGGCTGGCTAACATATCCTCTGAGCACTAACATATCGCTTGGTATCCACCACTCCCCTAAATGCAACTTGCTGCCAGCTTATACGGTAATGGAATTGGAGGTGGGGAAAATAGTTAACTCGGTGTGTGAGTCTGTCCCTTTGAACTGTTACATTTTACAATATTCTGGAATTGGTCACCTCTGAGAGCTGGTATGCCAGCGAACTGTTTGCTTCTGGGCCTTGTCTGCTTTCTCTATTCTCTGACCCAGTGGTTCTCAACCTTCCTAATGCTGCAACCCCTCTAAGACAATTCTTCAAGTTGTGGTGACCCCTGACCCCCAACCATGAAACTGTTTTTCTTGCTACTTCATGAACGTAATTTTGCTACCGTTACAAATTGTAAATGTCCCTGTTTTCTAGTGAAACCCAGTGAAAAGGTCATTTGACACCCAAGTCAAAAACCACTGGTCTAAGCCAATACAAGACTAATCAAGGATTGACATGTCAGTTCCAGTAGTAAACAGACTAGGGACCATGAGGAAGTGAGGTTCATGTTGTCACAAGTATGCAATTAGCTAATGACACACAGGACTTGAGGCAGAAAGCTGAGTGACTGGCTGAACAAGCACCCCCATGTTGTGGGAAGATATGTCCTGTACATAATGAACTGGAAATGAGAAGGGGCAAACCCTATCCATGGCAGTAGTTTTGTGTCAACTTGACACAGCTGGGGTCATCACAGAGAAAGGAGCTTCCGTTGGGGAAGTACCTCCATGAGATCTAGCTGTGGGGTATTTTCTCAATTAGTGATCAAGGGGGAAAGGCCCCTTGTGGGTGGGACCATCTCTGGGCTGGCAGTCTTGGGTTCTATAAGAGAGCAGGCTGAGCAAGCCAGGGGGAGCAAGCCAGTAAGGAACATCCCTCCACGGCTTCTGCATTAGCTCCTGCTTCCTGACCTGCTTGAGTTCCAGTCCTGACTTCCTTCAGTGATGAACAGCAATGTGGAAGTGTAAGCCGAATAAACCCTTTCCTCCCCAACTTGCTTCTTGGTCATGATGTTTGTGCAGGAATAGAAACCCTGACTAAGACACTGGGTGGCATGTCCTGATATATAAATTAGAAAACATTGGTGAAAATGATGCTTCTCTCCATGTCTGGGTGTTGCAGCCATGAAAATGCACTGGGTTCCCCTTTATCAGTCATAGAAAGAACCAATAGCCCCGTGTGTACCCCTCCAAACTCATCACCACTTGACCAAGGCCATGCTTACTCGCTCTAACTCCAGGTTCTGACAGTGAGTCGCTATGGCCTGTTCTTACAGGATCTAAATTCCTCAAGCTGGAGACCTGGGATGAAGAAATCTGATGATCTGTTTCCAGGTGCACTGCCACCTAAGACCCTTCCTGGAAGGCCCCTCCTTTCCCCTGGACTCAGAAGTTATTTTCCAAAGAACTCTTTGAATCTAATTTATTCTGCCTTGCACTCCCAGGTATACATAGGGCTATCTATCCAACAGAGCATGACTGACCTACAAGGGGTCACACCCTTAAAGAAAACTGACTTTTCATCCTATAGAAGCCATCAACTATCCATACCTCTTCATTAGAAGGAGGCTAGTTAACCCTTTCCCACTGCATGCTAGAACTGGCTTGATCTTGTGCAGGTCATGTTCAGGCATCCTTAGCTGTTGTGAGTTCATGTCGGGTCCAGAATGCACCATCTCTCTCCAGTCTTCCCACCTCTGGCTCTTTGTATCTTCTCATCTGTGTTAGTCCCTGCAGCCTTGCAGAGAGAGATGATACAGATCTCCCATTTGTGGCTGAGCACTTCATTGGCACCTACTCTCGGTGCCTTGATCATTTGTGAGTTTCTGCATTAACCACTATCCATTGCTGATATTATCATCTGATTATAAATAAGTCACAGACACTTCTTCCCTCAGAACAAATGTGGTTTTGATGCAATTCTTACTACTAATATCTAAAATATAATTACATTGACAACATGAAATATAAAGGTATTTATTAGAGTTATAAGAAATAGGTAACTACATGCACTTAAATTATAATTATTATTAGCCTCTCTTTGTATTCAATTAGGAATACTTAATGACTAAATTAATAGTATAGAGTAATATTAAAAATATTTTTAGATAATTGGAATTATCTGTGGAGAGAAAAGTATTGGGAGGGCAGAGTTAGGGTGGGCAAGAGGAGACAAAGAGAATGAATATGAGCAAAACATAATGACGTGTGGCAACATATTAAGGAAATTTATTACTGTACTAAACAAATGTGTGTTGAAACCAGCCCTGCTGAGAATACTGGAAGCAATACTTCAGACTGAAGAAAGGAACAAACATAGCCACGAGGCGGGAGAAGAAAGACAAATGAAACTGTAATTAATAAAGTACAAAGTACACCTAAGAACATGAACAGAAAGAACAACTGCAACCAGCATGTTCCTTTCAATAATAGTTTTAAAAATTAATTCAATTCCCCAACCAAAAGACCCAGAGTAGCTGAATGGAAAGCAAATGGGACCAGGAAGCAAGCAGTAGTCACTCTCCTAGTACCCAACAAACAGACTTCACTTTTTTCTTTAATTTAATTGTATTTGTAATTCATTTTTTACACTCCATGTTCCATTCCCCGCCCCATCTACCATCCAACTGCTCCACATCCCACACCTCCTCCCCACCCCACCCCACCTCCATATGGATGCCCCCATCCCCCACCCTACCTGACCTCTAAACTCCCTGGGGCCTCCAGTCTCTTGAGGGTTAGGTGCTTCATCTCTGAATGAACACAGACCTGGCAGTCCTCTACTGTATGTGTGTTGGGGGCCTCATATCAACTGGTGTATGCTGTCTATTTGGTGGTCCAGTGTTTGAGAGATCTTGGGGGTCCAGATTAATTAATTCTGCTGGTCCTCCTACAGAATCTCCCTTCTCCTCAGCTTCTTTCAGCCTTTCCTAATTCAACAACAGGGGTCAGCTACTTCTGTCCATTGGTTGGATGCGAATAACTGCATCTGACTCTTTCAGCTGCTTGTTGGGTCTTTTGGAGGGCAGTCATGATAGATCCCTTTTTGTGAACATTCCATAGCCTCAGTAATAGTGTCAGGCCTTGGGACCTGGAGCCGGATCTCCAGGAGTGAAGCTGAATCTTCACTACTGGAGATTCTGTAGGAGGAACCAGCAGAATTAATTCATCAGGACCCCCAAGGTCTCCCAAACACTGGACCACCAATAGACAGCATACACCAGTTGATATGAGGCCCCCAACACACATACAGTAGAGGACTGCCAGGTCTGTGTTCATTCAGAGATGAAGCACCTAACCCTTGAACTGGATCTCACATTGGGCCTGTTGCTGGACCTTCTTTATTTAAGGAAATCTTTCAAAGTGGGAAGCATATACCAGAGAGAGTTTGAATAACCATAATCAACTATGTAAAAACTGTGGTAAACCTTACATAGTAACCAAGCATAGGGGTGTAACTTTATTTCACTCCTCTTCAATTCAATTCAAACTGTGATGTCATGCCAGCATTATAAACCAACCAACAAATAAAAAGCTTTAGTCCAAGTCTTACCAGAACTTGTTTTTCATTAGAGAGACAATACATAGTATGCCCAAAAATCACTACTCATATTTTTACATATTTAAAAGCTAAAATATAGAATAGAATTACAATCCTTAAAAGTCAAAGGATGGTGACCCTAAATCACTAATGAAAAGCAAGAAAGAAAAGACTTCAATAATCCTCATATGAGTCTTGAAAGACAGATTATGGGGAAATGTGGCATTGAGAAAAGGAACGGCTTAGAGTTGGTTTAGGGGTCACTGACAACAGTGTTAAAGGATTGAAAGTGTGAAGAGAACATTCAGATGACAGGGGGCTTGAAATGAAGTTATAAGGTTTGGTTTCATTGGGAATGGGGTCTCAGGAGCCAGACAAGAGTGCAAAGTTGCTTGTGCTCTGCAAGTGAGCAAGTGTAAGAGACACCAGGCTCCGAGGAAGGCTTCACAGTTAGCCAGCTGAGGATGGTGAGGGTAAGGAGACAGGAGCGTGTGTGTAGCGCTGAAGAAGCCCCGGCCCTGTCCTGAGTGCTGTGCCTCCGCTTAGACAGCTCTACTCTGTACTAAGCGACATCACGATCCTGGGAAATTGTTTGCACTCTTTGAATTTTTATTTCTTCTGTCCCAAACATGTCTTGGAAGTAACATAGTGCATCTTTAGAGATGATAAAAAGCCAGAAAAACTATCAATAGATGGAGCTGTTTCCCACCACTGAACCAAATCACATTCACTGTGATCTACTTTATGCTCTCCATCCCCCTTCCCACAGTGTGTGTGTGTGTGTGTGTGTGTGTGCCTCTCTGAGTCTCTATTTCTCTGTTTCTGTCTCTCTCCCCCCTCACTGTCTGTGTGTCTACCCCTCTGTGTCTCTATTTCTGTCTCTCTATTTCCCTATCTCTCTGTGTCTCTGCCTTTGTTTCTGTCTCTGTCTCTCTTTTGTATGTGTGGGTGTACCTCTCTGTGTTCTATTTCTCTGTATCTCTATTTCTCTGTCTCTGTTTCTCTCTCTCTCTCTCCCTCTCCCCCCCCCCTCTGTGTGTGTGTGTGTGTGTGTGTGTGTGTGTGTGTGTGTGTCTTCGTCTGTCTGTGTACCTTTCTGTGTCTCTATTTCTCTATCTTCCTATGTTCATTTTCTACCATTTTTTTTGTATTGAGTATCTCATTGATCTTGGAGCTCACAGATTTGGCTAGAATGGGTATCAATACACCTTATCTCAGCTCTGCCCCTGCTCCCATGCAGAGCTAGGGTTACTGACATGTTAGTCACCACATCTGGCTTTCATATGGATGTTAGGTGTCCTAACTCGTGTCCCTTGCTTACATGTTAACGTCTTGCTGTCTTGCACCATCTCACCAGATCCTTGTTTGTTTTTGACACAGGGCCTTATGTAGCCCAGGCTGGCATCAGTGAGGGATGACTGACAGCTCTGGGTGCTCTTGTCTCACAAGAGGCCCCCATCCCCATGTCAGACAAGCACTCTATGAGCTGAGCTACATATCAAGCCCTGCTTTGTTATTTTATTATTAATTGAGAGATTCTAAATATGGAGTATGTGCAATCTTTTTATTGCTTTGTTGTCAAAAGAAACTCTTTATAATCTACAATATTCTATTCTAAACATAATCTGAAGTACATTAATGTTTCTCATAATTTAGAAATGAAATTGAGCCAAAGTAGAGAAACTAAATTAAACTGATGCAGTTTCAAATTAAGAATTCAAATGTTTGAGGGACCATGGCGATGGATCGGTTGGTAAAGTATTTATTGTATAGGCATTAGTACCTGCATTCAGTCCTCAGCACTATGGAAGAGCCAGGCCTGGCAATACTGCCAGTGCTGTGCTCCCAGGGCTACAAGGCAGACAAGAGAATCCCTAGGCTTTGCCAGATATCCAGTCTAGCCATACCTGTCAGCTCCAGATTCAGTGAGACTCTGTTTTAATAACTATGGTAAGTGAAAAGCCATTGAGGAAGACATTTGACACTAACATATGGCTTCCCTATACAAGCACACACATACACGTGTGCACTGGCATACATGCACAGATATATACCCTGTACATGACAAAATTAAAATGTAAAACAATTTTATGGTGAATATTTTTCAAACAGGATCTCACTGGGTAGCCCAAGATTGCCTGAAAGTTACAATGATTCTCTTGCCTCTGCTTCCTGAGTGCCAAAATTACATGTGTAAGCCACCCCATCAAACTTTTAAATAGACTTTAACTATATCCTTAAGCAAAATGATTTTGCTCTAAGGGACATAGATATTTTTCTGTATGCCTGTATGCCTGTAGGCATTAAATTACCAACTTGAGTTATCTACTTCCCCACACAAACCAAGTCAGTATCTTAAAGAACACTTTTTTTCTTCCAAGGTACATTTTCAAATATAAAAGTAGTATTAATTTAATACATCCATATTGTCTTTGCCCTGGATTTTTAATGGCATTTCCAAGGAGGTTTTGAACAAGTGCAACTATAACACTGCCCTGTATAAGGGCAGCATCTATTTTAAGTTTTCTTTCACAATTATAGTATCACATGCAACTGGGAACAAAGGCTTCGAGGAGCAGAGTGTAATGGGTCATGATGACCATATCAGAACAGCTTGACCCTCCTCGGAGCCTGCGAGCAGGCTATGTGAGCTGAATTCAGAAGCAGAGAGGAGATAGATCTGTACTACAAACTGTACAGTTAAGCAGTGCAAGTACTTATGTGTATGTGTGTGTGTAAGAGAGAGAGAGAACTGTAGAAATATACTCAAGTAAAATTACCCCAATGAAAGAAATGTATCTGGGTATTTTTGTGTGTGTGCATTTCTTAATACAAAGCACATATATAAACACACAGGGGATGGACTCTAAATCACTAGCATGTTTAGTTCCCATTGTTGTCCACTGATAGAACAAACTGCATTTCTCTACCATCTTACCATGTCACAATTCCTGTCCTTTGTGAGTAGAATTATTACTACTATGGCAGAGCAACTGAATGTTAATGTTTGAAGACAAAAGAGATGTCCAAATGTGAGGTTATAATCCATTGTCTTCATGTTCCAAATGTACCACACTTGGGTTTGAGAGAGATGAGAAAAAAATCTACCGCTTTATGCCTTGTCCTGGATTTGAATACCCTTGAGGGGCAGACTGCCCTTGTCCTAGCTCCTTGGCAGGAATTCTCACAGAGTACTGGACCACTTTTGTCCAAATTAAGATTTTCAAGCTATGCTCAGCATCAATGAGCTCTTAATGAACAGTAACCTCCCGCATCCTGGAAAATCACCTCCTTTCCGTTTGACCAGGATTTTAGTTCCTTGCTCGGGGATATTAAGCTAATGGATTTGAGTGCGGGATGATAACAAAGAATATTTGAAATCTGGCGATGCTTTTTTTCTTTTTTTCTTTTTTTTTTTTTTTTTTTTTTTACCACTATGGTGATTGCCACCAACCCTCACTGACTGCCTGGGAACGCAGCATACTCTAATGAAATCCTTCATCGGGAGTCAATGCCATTTTTGAACTGCCCCTTGATTGCATAAGAACCATGGCAGACAGAGAGATTTAGCCGCTTATCAAGCATATTTGTCAATTTTTTCCCTGTGAAAACAAACCAGAAATCTTTTCATTAATCCTTTTCTTCCTACCTTGAATCCGCCCAGGCAGAACCATCACTGCCCCCTTTTTTCCTACGCTGTGACTTGCCAAACCATTTCTGATTGAAAGACACAAGCAAGAATTTAATGGTGTGGAACAAGCGAGTCAGCCGTCTCTGCAGTGCACCCCATCACAATGAGAACATCTCCCTATGACTCAGAGTGAATCAGATGGAAAGAAAAATAACAGCACAAACAGCAGCTTTGGAAATAAATGGCGACGTGTGCCTTGTAAGAAGCAGGCTGCTGTGATGACCACGCTAAGGAGACCTGGCCAGGCTGCCTGCTGCTTTCTCCAAGGAATGGACAGAATGGGCAGCAGTCTTTTCTTCCAGAAGAAATCAAAGCATGCATGGTTGTTTAGGCAGACTTGGGCCAAAGAAAACATTTGCTTGTGATCTCCCAAGCTACATGTTGTGGTAACATCGTTGGTATATGCCAAAACACACTATTTTCATTTGTTTTGTTTTGTTTTGTTTTGTTT